>JAEIFV010001698.1:0-24138 GCA_018904265.1 Lordiphosa collinella | reverse complement strand
TTTCCTAACTGTCTGCTCTTTGAAATAACAGGGAAAAATTAGACAGACTCGTTCAGTCTCTGAACAAAACACTTCAAATTTGTGTCTCTCGTGGTTTCTGTTTTATGCTGATCGGTGAGAGAACACACGAAGCGCTCTTGCGACAACAGTTTGAATGGGATATTTTTGCTCGGCGCTCCTCAACTGAGCCTCGGCTACTGAGCAAAACGATTTGCGTTAAAGCACAAAGTGTCTTTTTGTTGTTGTTTCGTTAGTACTTTGTTGTTGCTTCATTTCATCAGAAGCAAAGCGTGAAAAGAGTGAGCGAGAGAGAAAATGGTCACTTGCTGGGAGGTTAGTCTATGCGTATGAATATTCATATGTACATAATTAAAATTGGTGTAAAAAGCAAAATAAAACTGGAAGTCAACAATACGAAATAATAGACAAAAATATAAACTTAAAAACTAGCATCAACATACATATATTTTTCTTCATATCTAAATAACAAAAATAATAACAAAAAGAAAACAATTTCACACATACACGCGCAAAAGACACTCTCACCGATTTAAAGTGTCTCGAGTGAGCGCGTACATAAATAGAGCGACAAGAAGCTCTCACTGATTGAGCAGAGAGCACGCTGAGTAAAAACAGGTTTAAAGCAGCGTTCCCCAGCCATGCCCCGGGCCGAACACATTCGACGATTCAAGCCGAATGCGTGCCGAAGAAAAAAAAAAAAATATAGATAGAGAAAAAACAAAGAAAAGGGCCCCTCTTTTTGTGGAGGAACCGTTGTAAAAGTTTTTTTTGGTCCCGTTTTCAATTGTGTCTGCGAGCAACAGTTCTTTTTGGGACTTTCTGCAAAAAGGGACCACTTCTTGCGAGCTCTGCTCTCAACCCATATTTTCGGTCTGCTCTGCTCGCGACCGCAACCGAAAAAATAAAAATCAAAAGGGCTTGGTCTTCCCTCAACCGAATGTGTGCTGCTTTTGCGGTCGCTGTTAAGCGGCTGTTGTTGTGCACTCAGGCTGGTCGGTTTAACATCAACCCCATAACAGCCCATTTCAGTCAAGCGGTCCCGAAGTGTGACTTATTCCAAGCCCCTCACATCAAAATGTTATTGTGAAAAGGTCACTGTCTCTGGTGCGATCAGAGAGTATCAGTGTGAGAGACTGAGAGAGCAAATGTATTTACAAAAGTTTTGTTGTTGTGTATGCATACGTATTTATGCACGAATGTATGTGTATGCATACGTATTTATAAACAAAATTAAATGTGAGGCACATGTACATCTCAGGCCCATACACACAAAAAAGACCTTTTCGGCAAGCGGTCGGTCCCAAAAGGTCGGCAAAAGACCAAGCCCGAAAAAGCAAAGAAAAATGTGTTTCTCTCCTCTCACGACCGAAAAAAAAGAGAGCGCTGTTAAAGGTTGCTTCCATCCCTTTCTGTCAATGCGCCGCATGAAACCGGTTTTTTTGTGAGTGCTGCAAAGAGAGGAGCGTTTGTTGCGACCTCTGGTCCTGGGTAATATGTGGATGATGATTGCAACAGTTTTCACTTCTTTGGTATTGCGTTTTACAGGTTGAACACGGAGCACCCCAGCAGACGCAGCCTCTCACTTCAAGAACAACAACAAAAAAAAGTATAAAATACTTTAATTTCTTATAGAAAAGATTTGGATAATTTTGGGAAAGGGACGTTCAAGAAAATAATGATGGTTTTTGAAAGAGAGCTTCCGGATGGAAAAACCCCACGGTAATTTTCTAGTCTTGACCCGTTTGTTCAAAAAAATTCTAAAAAAAATATCCTCGATGGACCGCGAATTTACAAGAACTATGACGTCTTCAGATCGCAGGGGACTCCCGCGGTTCAATGGTAAAAATTGTTTGAAAGTTGCATTTTTTTGTATAAAAAACAGATTGTTTTTTGCCTTAACTGTCATTTATAAATTGAAAAAATTGTTTCTGGTAAGCAAAATATTCGTTGTAAACTCTGACCACCAATCACATCGACGAAAAATGAGTTGCCCAAGTTGCGTAAATACGCTAATGAAGTTTTTCGCTAAGTCGGATGAGGAGATAATGCACTTTGTGGAAGATCACGACTGCATTTTAAAGTCAAAAACGTGTCCAAAATGCGGTTCAAAGTGCACGGCAGCGAATGGACGTTTCCGGTGTAGGAAGATAATGACCGTCCAGAAAGGAGCTCATAAGAAGAAGCAAAAAATAAAGTGCGAGTTTTTGAATTGGCTAAATTTTTTTTTAAAATCGCGCGATTTTTAAAAAAAATTTTGCACTGCGCTACTTTGAACGTACGCCACATAGCAACGTTTCTAGGTATAAGATCCATTATTGTGATCAATAGACATGGAACCATTTAGATATCTAGGTCTTTTAAAATTTATAGAAGTAAACCTTAATGGCCATACTACTAATAGTATGTCCTAAACAATTTTTAAGTTCACTCACTTTAATTCGATCCTGAAAGTGATGATAGTCAAAGTGACCAGATGACCTTAGTGTGGCAAACTTAATTGAAGGATATAAATTTAAGAAAATTGTTTAGGACATACTATTAGTAGTATGGCCATTAAGGTTTACTTCTAAAAATGTTAAAAGACCTTTATAATCTAAATGGTTCCATGTCTATTGATCACAATATTTGATCTTATACCTAGAAACGTTGAAACGTTGCCAGTGGGCTTTAAAAGAGGGGCATGAAATACCGCCAGGTGATATATCGCCCCCGGGCGTTATTTCACTCTAATAGTGAAATAAAGCCCGCGGTGTTATTTCACTTTCATTCAATGTATAGCGCCATTTTCATACTAGGAAACGAAGAAAAAGTCGGTAAATAGCACATCTATACAAATAAATATAAATTATTTTTGAGAAATAATGACAGTTAAGGCAAAAAACAATCTGTTTTTTATACAAAAAAATGCAACTTTCAAACAATTTTTACCATTGACCCGCGGAGTCCCCCGCGATCTGAAGACGTCATAGTTCTTGTAAATTCGCGGTCCATCGAGGATATTTTTTTCAGAATTTTGAACAAACGGGTCAAGACTAGAAAATTACCAAGCCCACATTTGCTTGTTGGTGCAAAGGCAGTCTATTTTAAACAAGTAAGGGAGCTGCAGTCGCGTGCCCCGACTACAAAATACCCTGTTCCCTTGATTTCGTGTGTTTTTTCTTTACATACACACACACTCACACATACACACACTCCAACATACACACAAACGCATGGCATGCGGCCGCGCGCGATAACTGACAATGCAAGACCCCCCTCTCTCCCACATGCAAAATTGATTCGTATATAACTTCGGTGTTATTCGTCCGATCTTACTGATCTTTTCAGAATAGATAGATATTGGGCCTTACTTGATATATATAAAATTTGGAAGGTCTATCTTAAAAATTGTGGCTCTGAAAGTTTTTGCGCTTAAAGGGGGGAGGGGGAGGAATTTTCCAAATCTGAAACAAACTCGTTTTGAATCGGGTATACACCTATCTACATGCAAAAATTTGTGGCTCTAGCTTTTATAGTCTCTGAAAAACACGCGTTCATACGGACAGACGGACAGACGGACAGACGGACGGACAGACGGACATGGCTAAATCGACTCGGCTGTTGATGCTGATCAAGAATATATATATTTTATAGGGTCGCAAATGCTTCCTTCTATCTGTTACATACTTTTGCACAACTTCATGATCCCCCTTTTCCCATTTTCAATGGGAACAGGGTATAAAAAGAAAGACTCACCATTCAGAAATTCTATTCCCTTGTAAAAAACGCATCGCTATCGCCTTATATACACTGGGAAGTTCGGTAGAATATCGAACCGTGGGAAGGCTGTTTGGTGTTTCATCCAACAGCGTTAGCAATATCCTCCATGAGTTTTGCAAAGCATTTATTTTAGAATTTGCCGAGGATATTTGCCAGCTAACTTCATGACTAAAGATATTGTGAATAAATGCGTCTCGGGATTTGATGCCCACTGGATTTCCACAATGTATTGGTGGTGGTAAGAATACATTCTCATGCGAAGTAATATTTAAAATACTTTAAATACTTCATCCAGATGGATGCCACATTGAGGTGAAGACAGCAGCTGCAGAGGCAACAGACCATTATAGTTACAAGGGCTAGTACTCAACTGTATTATTCGCATGTGTCGATTATCGGTAATATGTTCAGAGCTTGAATCTTTTTTCGTATTAATTACCATTGATTGCAGTTACAAGTATCTCTATGTCAACATTGGCTGACCAGACCACTATACTCGTATATCGGAAATGTGATCTTAAACAAATGGTGGAATCATCATCCTTGCTGGAGGAAAGGTCAAGAGAATATGCGGCACCAATATTCCGCTGCTTCTGATTGGAGACTCGGCCTTTAAGTTTGCCCGCAACTTAATGAAGCCTTATCCATTTTCAACTACAGCTTCAGTGCAGCAAAAAACATTAAATAATCGTTTGACTAAGGCTAGGCGAGTAGTTGAAAATGCATTTGGACTCTTAAAGGCCAGGTTCCGTCGCATCGGCAAAGAGTTAGATAGTCGCCCAAAGAATAACGCAGCTATAGTCATTTGTTGTTGTATTCTCCACAACTTGCTCAATACACACAACAGCCAACAAAATAAAAGCTGTAAGATGGCATCGCGTTCAGCAGAGGACACAATGTAAAGTAAAATGGCTTGCCTAGTTGACACAGCCCCAAAGTGCCAAAGCCGAGCTTCTCTCAATCTCTTGGCTTGTGCGCTTCTAATTTTTCGCACAAGAGAAGGCACTTACAGTTTAATGCCGAATCGAATGGCAGCTTGGAAGCTTTTCATGGCTTTTCATTACTACAAAGCTGGCGCCAACAGCAGAGAGGCGTGACCGGGTGTAAAGTTTATTCAAAGAAAAAACTTTTCATTAGATGTTCCGTGGCGGAATCGAACCCACGACCTCTTGCACAGCGGTCGCGCACACTAGCCGCTGAGCCACCCGGCCACACAAACACTTCATCTGATATCGATAGTTCTGCTGAAGCTATAAGATCTGCAATTGCAGAGTCATTTTTTAACATGAAGAAAAAATTGTTTTAAACAAAATAAGTAAATTTTAATGCCATCCATTGGCCCGTAGATCTAGATAATCTAATAAATATAAAGAAATCTTAAAAATCTTCTTTAGCAAATCCAAAAGGCTATTTGGGAAGGAGGCGTTTGCGCACTCATTTCCCGCAATATGTTTCGGGTCTGCTCCTGGTGCTCCCTCTGCATTTCGTTTCTCTCCCTAGCCAACGAAATCAGTTCCTGCTGGGTGCCAGTCCTTGCGCGTTTGGCTGGCGTGGCTGCGCGCTTCACGATGGACTCCCCGTCCTCGCAAACAGGATCATATTCGATGATGTCATCGGTTTCTAGTAAGCGTAATTTTGGAAAACTATTATTGAATTCTCCGAGTACTAAAATAAGGTTTAAATCTTACTATTTGTCAGGATCATTCTCGATTTAATCCGGTGAACCGGAAAGCTTCCCAAAACTCGATCCACTTTGATGAACATCCCCCAAGTCGAGGGTATACCGCCACAGGGGTCCATGTTTTCTTTATCTTTTCTAAAACAAAAATAAGTGTATTTATAATAAATGTTTATTGTTTAAACTGTTTATCTCGAGTTAAATTTTTAAACGTCCTCACGGATTCCATACCGCGTTGCTCCAATCGCCTGGCCATCTCCTAGAAGACGTGGGTATTTTTTCAGGGCCCTCTGAGGTCGTCGATGCTTTCAGATGTCTATCAGCAGGTTCTCCATTTCTGGGGACCTCACAGTGCGCGCTTACTTTTTTTGTAGCTAACATAAAACATTTAGTGGCCGGGTGGCTCAGCGACTAGTGTGCGCGACCGCTGTGCAAGAGGTCGTGGGTTCGATCCCACCTCGGAAAATATAATGAAAAGTTTCTTCTTTGAATAAACTTTACACCCGGTCACGCCTCTCTGCTGTTGGCGCCAACTTTGTAGTAATTAGCCATGAAAAGCTTCTCAAGCTGCCGTTCGGATTCGGCGTTAAACTGTAGGTCCCTTTCTCTAGTGCGAAAATTAGAAGCGCCCAAGCCAAGAGATTGGGAAAAGCTCGGCTTTGGCCCTTTGGGGCTGTGTCAACGTGACAAGCCTTGGGGCTGTGTTAACTAGACAAGCCATTTTACTTTACTTACTTAAACATATGAACTCTTTTTTTAAGTAATACAAAACTGCAAGGTAATACAAAAAAACTTGCTTACCTTTTTCTCCAACAGTCGACATTTGAATGGCGGTGTGATGGTGCAGATTATGGATTTGGCAGGGACGTCTGCAGAAACCTCTGCTTTTCTGCAAAGTGATCCACAACGTCCTCGAAGCATGTGGACACATGTTAAAGGAAACTGGTTGATTCCTCCTAAGTGTGGGGGGTTTGTTATAATTGTTTTACAATGTAATTTATTATTTTATAATTACGCCAGCCATGTTAATGATCTTTTTGGGAGGAGCATGTTCCAAAAAATAAGGACACTTTTTTAAGGAAAGTTTCCGCTTGAAAATGAAAGCTTTTGTCTCAGGGTCTCAGGAAGAAAGATGATTCTTTTCGGTTAGCGGTCCCTCTGGAAAAAGGATTGCGATAGCCCTGTACACCTAAGAATCTTCTGCAGAGTATCGCACTGGGGAAGACTATTTGGTGTGTCAAAAGCCTTTGTATGCCGGAATCTTAGGAATTCTGCCGTGAAGTAATCGCCAAACTGGCTTCCGACTATTTGCAAGCTGACTTTCTGACCCAAGAGAAGATCGCAGAATCTGTTAATGGGTTTGAGGGCCTTGGATTTCCACAATGCTTCGGAGCAATGGGTAAGAGATATGTTAATGTAATTATAAAAAAATCATGTATGTTAAATGTCACCCTTAGATGGCTGCCACATTGAGGTGCGACCTAGATCTGAGAATGCCGTAGACTACCGCAACTGCAAGGGTTGGTATTCAACTGAGCTATTTGCCTTGGTCGACTATCGGTAAGATTATTATTTTTTTTTCTTTATAAAAGTCAATTTTAAAAGCATCTATATCTATACATCTATAAAAAAGTGAAAGTATGTTTGTATGTTTGTCTCTTATGGGCGTCTAAGCCGCTGAACCGATCTTCTCGAATTTTTCACAGTAAATTCATGTCGATCAGGAAAAAGTCATAGGCTATGTCTCATGTCTGTGATATGGTCTAAAAATCGCGAAATTCGCAAAATTATACCCTTCATCCGATTGCTATGAAAATTTGGGAATGGTTGAACGCTTGCCCGGGAAGGTTTCTAAGTTGAAAAAATTTGCGGAAAACGGTCCAAAAACCGCGAAAATTGATCAAGTTACGTTTTCGCTAGAACTTTGGAAAACTGATCTACGCTTACCCGGGAAGGTTTCCAAGTAGAAGAAACCGCGAAATTTGCAAAATGTTCGTTTGTAATAAGACTTTGGAGAATGTTTGGACGCTTTCGCGTGAAGGATTCTGATGTAAAGAAATGGGCGGAAAAGAGTCCAAAAACCTCGATAACTCAAAAGCTATACCGTTCATCCGATTGCGATGAAATTTTGGTCAATGGTTAGACGCTTGGCCGCGAAGGTTTCTAAGGTCAAAAAATCGCGAAATTCGCAAAATTATACAGTTCATCCGATTGCAATCAAACTTCGGGGAATGAATTGAACGCTTGCTCGGGAGGGTTTCTAAGTTGAAGAAATTTTGCAGAAAATTGTCCAAAAATCGCGAGAATCTAAAAATTTGCGGTTTTGGTAAATCTTTGGATAGTGGTTCGACGCTTGCCCGGAAAGGTTACCAAGTAGAAGATATGGGCGGAAAATGGTCCAAGAACCGCGAATTTTAACAATGTTCGATTTTAATGAAGCTTTGAGGAATCGTTTTACGCTTGCCCGCGAAGGTGTCTAAAATGAAGAAATGGACCGGAAAGGTCATAAAACCGCGAAATTTCAAAACTATACAACGCTTGCCCCGCGAAGGTTTCTAAGGTCCAAAAATCGCGAAATTTGCAAAATAACTATATGAGTATTAATGAAAGCGCTTAGTGCTTATATTACAATGCCGGCATTGGTAAATGGAAGCTGTAGATTACACGGTCCAAAATATTGCGAATTTTGAAAATTTTCGATTTGAGCCTGGATTATTATGAAGATTTAATAGACGGCAATTGTAGATGGGTAAATGGGAAGTATTAACCAAGCGGTCAAAAAAGTCACGAAATTTTTGGATTATCATGAAAACGTGTATATAGAGAAAAAGATTAAATGGTCCAAAATGCAGCCTGCTCTAGATTGAATATAATCGCTCTCTTAAGAATCATAAGAACCCGGGCGACGCCGGGTATTCTGCTAGTGTATTACTAAAATTTAAAATGGATGATTGTAATCTCTTTCAAATCAGTTGAATCTTATTGCCTTAAGCTCGGATGATAAATGTGATGTTCCGTGTCGCAACTTGATAGGTTGCTTAATGTACATTATGCTATATACAAGACCAGATCTTAGTGCACATATAAATTTATTAAGTCGATAGTGTAAAAAGAATCATAATGAGCTTTGGCAATGTTTAAAAAGAGTTTTAAGATACCTAAAGGGTTCTCTTGACCTGAAATTAACTTTTCAGAAGAATATTAAATATCATTAGAGGTGTTCATTAAGTGTTGTATCATTGTATATGTGCAACTTTGCAGCAGAGCTATCGTGAACACCCAATTGCACGATTTGAGTGTTGTAGGTCTTGTAAGTTAACGCAATCAGCTGTTCGCTATCTTTATCGCTGAGTTTGTTATTGTGAGTGTAGTTTGAGTTGCTGCTAAAAATATAAATTTCTCTTTTGCGTTTCTTTGCAATATTTTCTTTCACTGCAATTAAGTAAAGACCGGCTTATTTAAGAAAATTAGCAAAAGCAACCCTCACTTACTTTTAGCAGCTGGGCACAATAAACAGCTGTTTGTTTTGATTTAGCACATAAAGCACTAAATTGCACCAAAAATACCAGAAAATTTTGCAACACTTGTTACGCTTTTATTGTTGTCTAACACTAATATTGATTTGCACTTGCAATGATTTTTGTAGTCATGGGTCGGGGTCTAGCATAAAGTGCAAACTTGACTCAGTACAAGTTGTTGTTGGACAGGCTTGCACAATGTGCAATGTGCAATGATACAACACTAAATGAACACCCCAATTATATTTTAATTGGATATTTAGATTTAGACTGGGGAGGAAGTGAGAGTGACAAGAAAAGTACTACAGGATATCTATTAAAAATGTTTGAATCCAATTTAATTTGTTGAACTTTGTAGCTGCTTCTTCAACTGTAGTAGATTATATGGCTTTATTTGAAGCAGTTCGGGAAGCTATTTGGCTAAAGTCATTGCTTGAGAGCTTAAAAATAGAAGTGAAGATTCCGATTAAAATTTATGAAGGGATGCATCAGTATAGCCAATAACCCCTCATGTCATTAACGTTCAAAGCACATAGATATTAAATACCACTTTTCAAGAGAGCAAGTTGAAAAGAATCTAATTAAATTTAAATATATTCCCACAGGTAAGCAAATCGCAGACGACGAGTTGCGATACCAAATGGGTTTCACTGATTAACAGTACGTCATCAACTACGACTTTCTTGGCAAAGAAGATAAATGGAATTCATTCGCTCTAACTTAATTTTATTTTTATTTGAAACCTACTTAAAACGCGTACATTAAAACGCATACATTTAAAACTTAAGATATAAATTAATGGATAAATTTAAATATAATTTGAATATTTTAATAATGTTAAATTTTGAATTTGCTATATTGATTTTCAACTAGGCTAATTGGGTTTTAATGTAAACTCCCATAGAAAGCCCGTCTTGTCACAATGATTATTAATTATAATAAGATAAGACAAGATATACTTATGTATATATACGGCGGTGTCCCAGAAATCTCTTCCAACCAAATTCCAACCCAAAACCAATTCTCGGTGTCCTAGAAATCTCTTTCTGTTGCTTTCAAACCTCTAGTATTTTGTTAAGAGATTTGGAGAAACCAACCCAATCCAATACACAAACCAATCAGTGTGACTTCGCTAACCTACGCAAACTTAGCGAACTTAGCAAAGACACAAACAGGGCTGGCAAGTCTGAAACCATCAATACAGCTATGAACAAAATCTGTTATCAATTATTTGCGACGACGCAGCCCTTTTTTGTAGTTGGACCATAATCTTATACACACACCATCTAACTAGACTTTTTAATAAGAAAATGAAATCTCTCCAAGTTCTGGGACACAGACGGAATTTTCGAGCGTTTTGCAAACCAACCGAAGCCGAAGCCTCTAGAGATTTCCAGGACATCCCCGATAATGTTTTTAAGGAGGTGTGTTGAAAACTGCATAATCGGCGGTGTCCCAGAAATCTCTTCCAAACAAATTCAAACCCAAAACCAATTCTCGCGGGGGTGTCCTGCAAATCTCTAGAGATTTTGTCTTCGGTTGGTTTGCAAATCGCTCGAAAAATCCGTCGGTGTCCCAGAACTTCAAGAGATTTCATGTTCTTAGTGGGAAAAAGAATTGGTCCAATTGGGTTTAAAATAATTGTCCATCTCACAAAACAGGGCTGCATCACGCGCAAAAAAATTTCCCCTATATTAGTTTTGAATTAAAATGATGTTAAAGGGAAATCTGTTAGTTGTTGCATAAGTTTAATGATTCATGCTAATATTATAATTTAAATTAAAGTCGCGTTACCCAAAATTAACATGAAAAACTTAAAAATATTTGCGCGCCTATCATTGAGCAGAATTTGCCAGCCCTTGGCACGTTTGTTGTTGTTGAATTTCCCATGCGGCGCTAGTGAGGCCGGTGGCGCCATCTAGTGGCACGACGGTTTTGATGGCAGCCTTCGGTTGGTTTTGCGAAAAATTATAAAAAACTAATTTCAATATTAAATCAAATTAAACATGTTATTTATTTGATGCAGCCTTTCCAGTAAAATAATGTAGTTTACATTTCCACAACTAATTTTACTTATCAAAATAGTTTTAGCGGTGAATTTAGCAAAATCTATACCTAAATCACTAGAGATTTGAAACCAACCCAAAGAGGTTTCTAGGACACCGAGAATTGGTTTTGGGTTGGAATTTGGTTGGAAGAGATTTGTGGGACACCGCCGTCGGTGTCCTAGAAATCTCTTTCGGTTGGTTTCAAGTCTCTAGTGTTTTGGGAAGAGATTTGATTTGATTGGCGCGCAAATATTTTTAAATTTTTCATTTTAATTTTGGATAACGTGACTTTAAATCAAGTTATAATATTAGCATGAATCATTAAACTTATGCCACAACTCACAGATTTCCGTTTAACATCATTTTAATTCAAAACTAATATAAGGGAAATTTTCATTGCGCGATGTAGCCCTGTTTTGTGAGATGGACAATTATTTTGAACAAAATTGGACCAATTCTCTTTCCCACTAAGAAAATTAAATCTCTCGAAGTTCTGGGACACCGACGGTTTTTTCGAGCGATTTGCAAACCAACCAAAGACAAAATCTCTAGAGATTTCCAGGACACCCCCGAATATGTGAACGAATATGCGAAGTTTATGTTGTGAACTGGCAACTATCGATAATGCGATAACAAAAACAATAATATTTAAGGCGTTAGGCTTTTTAATACAGGGTGAGTCAAAAGAAGTCACCCTATTGGAAGATGCTCTTATTTTTACAAATAGCCGCCAAAGTCAGATCTGTTTTGACATTTGTGGACTAGACAGATGTAGAATACAAGTGAACAAGCCATGGATCGATATACCCGCCAAGAACGCGGAATAATCGTGAATAATCGATTTTTCGACCAAAATCATAATGAGCGATGAGGCTCATTTCCACCTCATTTCCGCCCGATTTAACCGTTCCAGACTTTTTTTGTGGGGTTTTTTGAAATCCCGTGTTTACGTAACCAAGCCCTCAAGAACAACATTCGACACGAGTGCGAGAATCTGCAGCCCGAAGTTCTTGCCGAAGTGATGTAAAGTGCCATAAAACGAGCACGTATGGCATCAATTGTAACGGCGCCCATTTGGCCGATTTCATCTACTCGAAATGACCAATAAAATTCTAAGGGTTCGAATAAATATAATCAAAAAACAGAATATACGTTTTTTATTTAGAAAAAACTGAGAGCCAAACAACATCGGATGACTTCTTTTGAATTACCCTGTAGAACGCGACTACCATCTCTGACTTTCCTTCTACTTCTTGTTACTTTTTTTTTCAATGGAAATTTCCTTAAGATTGGCATGTATTTGTCTTATATGCTCCCACACAATTCTACAAAGTTTGTTCAAAATCCGAATGACTATAGCATATAGCTGCCGTAGGAACGATCGGTCGAAAGACTTATAATAATAATTTATTTGGTTAACATTGTTAACTTACCAATGATTTGCTAGCTTAGGCTAAATTTATATAAACATAAAACGAAAAGTAATTGGATTATAAGTTGGATGATTCAAGGTGATGGTAAATTTCATTTAATATAAACATAAGTGACTTTTCAAATGAAAAAAATGAAGTGCTGGGAATTATAATTAGAGCATAAGACCCGAAAAGGTTCATGTAGGGCGTAGTTGGACTTGCAGACTGACAAGCGCAGTGGCCGAAATGTGCGAGTAAACCTCGAGGGAACTGTTAAGTTTATTGAAGAGAGAGGCGCTTGGGAATCAACCACTTGCTTCTGTGACTGACGTGTGCTGTGAAAAGAAATATAAAAATTACAAAGTGGAATATATAAATTCATGTGACTATTACTTGTATAAACATTGACTGAATACTTATTGGTTGTTGCTACGCTTGCTGTTATATTGTTGCTGCTGAATTTGGCCGATTGCTGTTCCTGTGCCTAAGTTGTGTTGTTGTTGCTGCTAAGACGGAGCCTGGCTTGTGTTGCCGCAAATTAGCAGAGACGGCGTCTTCCCAGAATTCACCGGCTTCTGAGAACTTTTATAACTTTTGGACACGCTAGGACTGGGGCTTCCGTAAGATGTAACGAACTTGATCAGAGTGTGCAGCAAACTGGAGGCGTTCTCTGCCTACGGGGTAGACTGTGCTCAAGGAAAGTGGGTTGGGTCTTTTGCCACTTAGTAAGCCGCCGTGTCACGTAATAATATGGAGTAGACAGAGTGATAATAGGAAGAGGGAACAACCAAGCGGTTAAGCCACTAGACGATACTAAGACAAGACCTGAACAATACATTTATGATGAAGAACTGAGGTGGTGATGTTCTTACTCTTATACCCGCCCAACCTGTAAGGGCACATTCCGCTGGCTGCCTTTACCCGATATAGATGCCACAATATATACTTCAGGTGCCCATTAAAAGTTATTTAATTCATTTTTGTAGCCTATTTCCACTATAGCAAATATGTACATATTTTCACATTTTATCACATATCAAAAAATTTGTAACATTTTTTCCATAGGAAAAAATTTACATATATAATATATGTGTCCAACCGACTGAGCGTCCCCTATATGCTAGGAACATTAAAAGGCTGAGTATATTTAACCGATGTACTTCAAAGGATTTTTGGACGACGCTGCATTTTAAACAAGAAAGAAAGTCGGTCAAGTCCGACTATAACATACTCTGTACCTGTGAAGTGCTGCCCATCACCGGTGCGACCTGTGCTGCCCATAATTGTTTGTTTTCCTTATAACTCGACAACGGCTCATCAGATCTTTACCATTCTTTTGAAGGATCGATAAATAATCCTGATTACTAAATATGTACGAACCATCTATCTACAAAACTGTGGGAGATATGACGTTCTTAGCAATTTGCGGGGGCGGGAGGGGGCGTGGCAAAAATTGAAAATAAACTTGATATGCCTGCAAGTATAAAAAGCATATGTCCCATATATGTCAAACCTCTATCTCTTACCATCTCTGAGATCTGTGCGTTCATACGGAAAGACAGACGGACATGGCTATATCGACTCGGCTGTTGATGCTGATCAAGAATATATATACTTTATGGGGTCGGAGATGCTTCCTGCTGGCTGTAACTTACTTTTGCACAAACTTATTCTACTCTATGTACCTTTGGTACAAAAGCATTTTAAATAAAAATTAATAATGTAAATAAAAGTATGACACAACGGGGACTTGAACCCGCAACCTCGGCGTATGTAAGAAATAGTCTTCCCACTTGGCTACAAAAATTTTTTGTCATTTTAAAAGCTACTTTGTTGAACAAGTAAAATGAAAATGTGCATATCATATGGAAACGCTCAAAAAAAAAAAAATTTGTTCATTTCGAACTATGTGATTATAGTGGAAATAGGCTTTTACTTTATAATTCACAAACGTTATTCAATCAAAAAAATAGGGAAAGTTAACTTCGGCTCGGCCGAAGTTTTGTATACCTTGCAGATTGTTTTTCTAAATAAGACTACTTTTCGGACCTTACTTTTCTATGGGAGCTATACTATATAGATGTCCGACTTCGACCAAATTTAGTGGATTCTTGGAAAAGCATAACAAACTAACGAGTACATTTTTGAAGGCGATTCCGGAGAACGCCAAGCAGTTTGTACGCACAAAAAAGGCATTTATTGCGAAAATGGATCGTAAAAACACTTTAGTGTGCTGAGACAGCCAAAAAATACCAAGAACAAGGCGTTATTGCTAATTTTTAAAAGTACGGTCACACTTTACCCCGGCTTATAGCCTATTTCCACTATAGCAAATATGTACATATTCTCACATTTTATCACATCACAAAAATATGTAACATTTTTCCCCATAGAAAATAAAATGTACATATTTAATATATGTGTCCAGTCGCCAAGAGTGATAACAGTGTTGTAAAAGAAAATACTAGATTATTAAAAATTGATGTCACAAAAAAAATCAATTCTGATTTAAAATTAATTTGAAATGACAATTGAAGGTAAGGGCGAGTTTCATAATATTGTTTTCAATATTAATAAATTTGATTTCAAATAGCTCCAAAACGTAAGTCATTGTCTTGGAAGGACTACCATGAAGTCATGCTCATGGATTTGTGGGAGGAGAATTTTGTCGCGGGACACATGTTTATTTGGAAGAATGGTTGCCAAATTATTTGAATGGAAAGACGTTCGCAATAATATTAGACATTTAAAGCGCAAATACAAGTAAATACAAGATAAGTATCGTATCGTGGCCGGAGTGGCTCAGCGGTTAGTGAGCGCGACTGCTGAGCATGAGGTCGTGGGTTCGATCCCGCCTCGGAACATCTAATGAAAAGTTTTTTTCTTTCTGTTGGCGCCAGCATTGCAGTAATTAGCCATGAAAAGCCTCTCAAAAAACTGCCGTTCGGATTCGGCGTTAAACTGTCGGTCCCTTTCTCTTGTGCTAAAATTAGAAGCGCACAAGCCAAGAGATCGAGAGAGGCTCGGCTTTGGCCCCTTGGGGCTGTTGTCATCTTGACAAGTCTATTTTACTTTTTTTACTTACAAGATAAGTATGGATTTTTTTTTACAGGTCTGAACTAAAAACGCAAGGTGTTTCAGACGGTGCTCACTTTCCTCACATGGGAATTCAGTTTGCCTGAAGAAACGAAAACTGGACCAGGCCGAGATGACGCCGTTTGTAAAGGATATGGTGGCTGCCACAACAGAGCAGATGGAGGTACTTGACCGACAAGCAACTGCTCGCTTGGAGATTACGGAGCGCATGGAGAATGCCACGATAGATATTTAGTCTAATTTGTTCAAACTATACAATACAATTTTTAAGAAAAACATAGAAGCTAGTATATTGTTTTATTTTATTTATTGTTGAGTCATTGGGAATTTTTCTTTAATTTTATTTGGCAAACACAAATCCAACTTGTAATTTGTCTGTCTTTTGTCAATTTTATTTCAGAAAGTATTTAAGAAATAATTATAAAATAGTGCAAAGATGTAATTCATAAAACCTAAAATTTAAATTGTCAGCTGCCATTCACATGTTCGCGAAACTGTAAAATATCATATGGAAACGCTCAGAAAAAAATACGTACATTTCGAAATATGTGATCATAGTGGAAATAGGCTATTACAAACAATTTAATGAGGATTTCAAGTCGCAACAATAAAAAAATGAGTAAATGAAATGGAGATCGGTAAGGTCCAATGGCGAAGCCAGGAGGCAGTTGTCCCCCTATATTACACATTTTGTATCTGAAAACTCAAGTTTTCATTTATGCCGCACAAATTGCCTTGGATGAGGAAGGCAGAGCATACAAGAAGCAGACGCTAGCGTTACGATATGAGTATATCGACAAAGCCAAGAGAGATTGTAAGATCTAATGTGATTTTACCAATAGCTCGAGTCACAGAAGTGTTCATTCAAAACTTCCAAATGAGCGCCAACAGTTTTAATTGGCTCCAAAACAAAGCATCCGGTGCAGATCAATAATAAATGTCACACATTTTCATTATTTATTTGTTAGAGGGTATTATAAAATTGTGCGGATGTTTGTAACGCATTGAAGGAAGCATCTCCGACCAAATTCTTGATCAGCATGACGAGCTGAGTTCATTTAGCCTTGTCCGTCTGTCCGTCCGTCCGTCTGTCTGTTTCTATGCTATCTCCTCCGTCAGCTATCCTCACCAAACTTTGCACGAAGTCTTTTGGTACAAATACGCTGCACATTTGTCGGAACCGGCCGGTTTGGATGACTATAGCATATAGCTCCCATAGGAACGATCGGTCGAAAAACTAGTTCTAGTGAGAAAAACTTTTTTGTTTTAAATGAAAACGTTCTTATCATTGGCATACATTTATTTTATATTTTTTGAAATAATTCTAAAAGTTTGCTCGAAATCGGATTACTATAGCATATAGCTTCCATAGGAACGATCGGTTGAAAAACTAGTTCGAGTGAGGAAAACTTTATTGTTGTTCATGAAAACGTCTTTTTTATTGTCATATTCTTATTTTATATACTTTAACACATTTCGACTAAGTTTTATCAATATCGGATAACTATAGCATATAGCTGCAGCATGAATGATGGTCGAAAAGAAGTTCTAGTGAGAAAACCTTTTTTTTTGTAACGGGATCGCCTCCAAATTTCGTAATTAACAGTGTACTATGCTTTTCCATGATTTCACCAAGTTTGGTCGAAATCAGACATCTATAAGTATAGATCCCATAGAAAAGTTAGATCCGAAAAGTAGTCTTAGTTAGAAAAACTTTATTGTTTTCAATGAAAACTGCAAGGGTATTCAAAACTTCGGCCCAGCCGAAGTTAACTTATCCTATTTTTTTTAATTGTGGGGTTTGGAGGGGGCGTGGCGAACTTTGACAACAATTTTGATCTGCCTGTTAATATAAAAGTATATGTCTTATACATCACGAACCTGCATCTCTTACCATCTTTAAGATCTACAATTTTTTCGTTAACAAAATTTTACACAACAACGATAAAAGCTTGAAATACAATGTGGGCCAAAAGAATTCACCCTTTTGGAAGATGAACTTATTTTTACAAATAGCCGCCAAAGACAGATCTGTTTTGACATTTGTGGACTAGACAGATGTAGAATACAAGTGAACAAGCCATGGATCGATATACTCCCCAAAAACGCTGAATAATCGTGTCTATTTTTTTGAGTAACAATTCGTCTGTGGTGTTGGCGCAGCGCGAATTTTGTCGCAGATTCCCCGGCCGCCCTACACCGACTGCGCAAACACTGTGCCGTTTGGCCATTAACCTTGAAGAGTATGGGACCACACGAGACGTTGCCAAGAGTGGCCGGCCCCGGAGCGCCCGTTCGACCGAAAATATCGCCGCTGTGCCTCGCAATTAGCCATCAGCCGGTCGTCCCTAAGGCGAATTTTGGTCAAAGACCTGCGCATGTTCCCGTACAAAGTCCAGCTGCTGACTGTCGACCGCCAAACGCGTGTAACCTATGCCCAAGCCATCCTCTATCTCCAGGACGAAATGGACGATTTTCGACCAAAATCTTAATGAGCGATGAGGCTCATTTCCACCTCAGCGGGTACGTGAACAAGCAAAACTATCGCTTTTGTGGCACCGAAAATCCACGAGTGATGCACGAGGAGCCATTACACCAGCTCAAAGTGACTGCATGGAGCGCTGTTCACGCTGGAGGAGTCATCGGGCCATTTTTTTCGAGAACGCCGCAGGTCAAACGACAACAGTGGACGGTGCGCGTTATAGGGTCATGTTAACCGGGTTTTTTTTCTGCCGCAATTGGACGAATTAGGACTGGAGGACATGTGGTTCCAACAGGACGGAGCAACGGCTCACACTGCGCGAGCCACCACCGACATTCTGAAGGCGGCGTTCCCGGGTCGCCTCATCTCTCATTTTGGCGACTTGCACTGGCCTGCAAGATCGCCCGATTTAACCGTTTCAGACTTTTTTGTGGGGTTTTTAGAAGTCCCGTGTTTACGTAACCAAGCCCGAGACCTTGGAAGCCCTCAAGGACAACATACGACACGAGTGCGAGAATCTGCAGCCCGAAGTTCTTGCCGAAGTGATGAAAAATGCCATAAAACGAGCCCGTATGGCAATCAATTGTAACGGCGCTCATTTGGTCGATATCATCTTCTCAAAATGACCAATAAAATTCTAAAGGTTCAAATAAATACAATCTAAAAAACAGAATATACGTTTTTTATTTGAAAAAAAATGAAAGCCAAACAACATCGGATGACTTCTTTTGGCCCACCTTGTGTATAACATCAAAATTTATTTATTTATTTATTACTTACTTACTTCCTAGTGCTACAAGTTGTTAGAAATTTATGATTAAAGCCTTAGTCACAAAAATATAAAATTACAAAATTCTGATTTAATCCTTAAACCTAAATCATTTATCACTAACATTGAGAGAGACATTGTGAAAAACATTGAGAAATACAAAATAAAAATACAAATTGAGAATATTGAAAGTTAATTATTCTTATTCTAAACTTTAAATTCTAGTGAGTTGATGGTTAAAATGGGGTGCGCTTCTAATGGTCTTTAAATCATGCGGAAGATTGTTCCAGAGGCGAACAGCAAATATATAAAAATGTTTTCTGATGATGATAGTCAATGACTTAGGCAGACAATATTATTTGTGCGCAGAGAAGCAGAAAATTCAAGTTTTTCGTATAGGTACTTTGGTTCTTTGGTGATAATAAGCTTGTGTAAAAATATCAATGCCCTATACTGAATCCAACTGTCTAAATTAGGGTCAAAAAGCTTTATAGAATATTCCGAAACGTGGTCAAATGGCTTTATATCAAAGATATATCTAGCAATATTGTTAAAGGCTACATTTAGTTTGTGCTTGCTTGCTGCATCACCATTGCCAAAGATTTCAACTCCATAGAAGAGACCGGGTGTCAAATAGGCTTTAGCTATTAAGAGTCGTGTAGGTATGGGAAGAAAGTGCTGCGTGAGATATAGTTGTCTGAGGGATCCATATGTTTTGCCCACAGCTTTATTTATATGATCGCTCCAGGAAAGAGTTTGGTTTATTCCTAAGTTGCTTACTCTTACTGCATAGTCTATTGTCTAATCGTCAATTTTTAATTTTGGTAATTTTACTGTATCAATTGCTTTTTATAAATCACAATGCATTTTGATTTTACTGAGTTTTATCCCAGACCATTCTTAATTAACCACTTACTAACTTTAGACAGCTCACTGTTGGACACATTAACACATTCATTAATATTAGACAAAAGACGATTAACATAAATTTGAAGATCATCAGCATACATATGAGCTTCACACTCTGACAAGACATCTGGAAGGTCATTTACATAAATGGAATACAATAATGGACCAAGAACAGAACCCTGAGGAACACCACGCTTAACGGACAGAAATGACGAAGAGACGGACGATGTAACAACAGCTTGACGCCTGTTGGTTAGGTAGGAACGCATTAGTTTTTGTGCTGTACTCGAGAAACAGTATACGAGGTGTGTTCAAAAGTATCGCGACTTTTAAATTTTCGCGGGTTACGTATATTCGAACTTCGATTTTTTTGTGGCGTTATGTTGCTACACATGTCTCTCACTTATGCCGACAAGCTCGGCCATTTTGAATGTTCACTTAATTGTTGACAGCTGCTTCGCTTGCACGTGTTTTGGATCGTCTTCGATTTTTACCTCAATTGCGACCAAAAACAGCATCGCATGAACATTGCTAATAAGATGTTAAACTCTGTCCGCGACGACCCAAATTTGCTTCAGAGGGTCATAACTGGTGACGAATCGTGGTTATGTTTATGGTTGTGCCGACAAAGCCAATTTTATCTTCCAACCGGGCAGTCTGAAGCAAAATGCTGGCAACAATCAATGCCCCTGCACAATCAGAAGAAGGCTGTGGGCAAAACACACGAAAGCGCGCTTTTCCGGTCTGTTCGTACAGTGAATGATGAGCCATGTGTGGCAGCTCATGCGATGCTGTAATTTTGGACTGGTGAGAAGAAATGCCGTGAACATTTGCAAAATGCAGCTTGTCGGCATTAAGTGTGTGACATTTCCGTATATTATCTTTTTTATGTTCTTTTTTTTTCTTATGTCCTCCACTATATTTAGCATAGCTGTCGTACAGCTCCTATTTTTCTTAAACCCGATTGTTTCTCGCTCAGGAGGCGGTTGGTAGCATAAATGCGTTTATTTGGCTGTCAATTAAATTTTCAAAAACCTTTGCTATGAATGGTAGAATGGAAATGGCCGAAAGTCTCCATTAGTTTTCGGAATAGCCAATATTTTAGCCACTTTCCAGCTGTCAGGAAAAACGAAGGTAGTGAAGGCTCTATTTATAATGTGGGTAATGTGAGGTAGGATTCCGGGTAAAATTATTTTTAAAAATTTGGGACTGACATCATCAAGACTTACTGCGTTAGATTTAACATTTAAAATAGACTCAAGAACATCACATTGACTCACACATACAAATTTAAAGCTACTATCACAGATGCTATAAGGTACACAAGTCACTATAGGCATTAGATGTAGTTTCAGGTACTTGGCATTGCACAAATTGTTTATTTAGAGGATTTACATCAGCCTCAACATGGGGTGAAGTCTTTTGTCTTCCTATCCCAAGTTCTTTAAGGTCCCTCCATCTTTCACCAGTAGTTACAGCTTTCTTAAACTTGTCGTTTTATCAGCTTCACGACATTTGTTCTCATATGCTTAAATTCTACATATAGACCTGTAGTTTTAAACCTTTTCCATTTCTTAGAGGCAATATTACGCTGACTGATTGCCAATTTTATTTTTATTGTTGAACCATGGAGTTTCTCGCGGCTTGATAACCTTTGTTTTAACATAAATTGTACTTTTACCGTTCATCAACCTGAGAATCCACTGACGTTAAAACTAAAGATTGAATTCCAATCAAATTTGTAAAATTCAACATTAAATGATCATCTCTCTATTTATAAAATAGTTTGTCCTGACTGACTGACTGACTGACTGACTGACTGATTGGATCACACGGCTAAACGGTAAGAGCTGGGGGCTGAAATTTGGACAGGAGTTTCCTTATGTGGTGAAAGTGCGCGTACTAAGACGGGGTTTTGGAAAATTCCACCCGGAAAAGCCGGAAAAGCGTCGGGAAAGTTTGTATGGGGAAAATTTTTTTTTCATCCGATTGACTTGAAATTCGGTTTGTAAGCATAGTATGCAAAATAATTGGACACGTGTTTTCCCGATTTCGGAAAATCCGCCCACAAAGGAAAATTCTCGGAAAATTCGATATGCAAATTCTGTTTTTCATCCGATTGACTTGAAATTCGGTTTGTAAGGATAGTAAGTGAAATAAATTGAGATGCCATTTTCCGATGTTGGAAAATTTGACCTTAGGGTCGGAAAATTCCGGGAAAAGCGTCCGAAAAGTTTCTATGGGAAAATTTATTTTTCATCCGATTGTGTTATAACTCGGTTTGTAAGCAAAGTATGCGAAATAATTGGACACGTGTTTTCCCGATTTCGGAAAATCCGCCCAAGGAAAATTCTCGGAAAATTCGATATGCAAATCTCTATTTTTCATCCGATTGACTTGAAATTCAGTTTGTAAGGATAGTAAGTGAAATAAATTGAGATGGCATTTTCCGATGTTGGAAAATTTGACCTTAGGGTCGGAAATTCCCGGAAAAACGCGAAAAGCGTCCGAAAAGTTTCTATGGGGAAAATTTATTTTTTCATCCGATTGTGTTGAAACTCGGTTTGTAAGCAAAGTATGCGAAATAATTGGACACGTGTTTTCCCGATTTCGGAAAATCCGCCCACAAGGAAAATTCTTGGAAAATTCGATATGCAAAAATCTATTTTCAATCCGATTGACTTGAAATTCGGTTTGTAAGGATAGTAAGTGAAATAAATTGAGATGCCATTTTTCGATGTTGGAAAAAAATCGACCGTAGGGTCGGAAAATTTCTGGAAAAGCGTCACAAAAGTTTGTATGGGGAAAATTTGTTTTTGATCCGATTGACTTGAAAGTCGGTTTATAAGCTAAGTATGCAAAATAATTGGGCACGTGCTTTCCCGATTTCGGAAAATCCGCCCACAAGGGAAAATTCCCGGAAAATTCGATATGCAAATCTCTATTTTTCATCCGATTGACTTGAAATTCGGTTTGTAAGGATAGTAAGTGAAATAAATTGAGCTGTCATTTTCCAATGTTGGAAAATTTGGCACTAGGGTCGGAAAACTCCCGGAAAAGCGACAGAAAAGTTTGTATGGGAGAAATTTTTTTTTCGGTTGACTTGAAGCTCGGTTTATAAGCAAAATATGCGAAATAGTTCGACACGATTACGATAACGATAGCGACGACGATAACTATAACGATAACGGTATCGATAGCGATAACGATAGCGATAACGATAACGATAACGATAACGATAACGATAACGATAACGATAACGATAACGATAACGATAACGATAACGATAACGATAACGATAACGATAATGATAATGATAATGATAATGATAATGATAATGATAATGATAATGATAATGATAATGATAATGATAACGATAATGATAATGATAATGATAATGATAATGATAATGATAATGATAATGATAATGATAATGATAATGATAATGATAATGATAATGATAGTGATAGTGATAGTGATAGTGATAGTGATAGTGATAGTGATAGTGATAGTGATAGTGATAGTGATAGTGATAGTGATAGTGATAGTGATAGTGATAGTGATAGTGATAGTGATAGTGATAGTGATAGTGATAGTGATAGTGATAGTGATGGTAGTGATGGTGATAGTGATAGTGATAGTGATAGTGATAGTGATAGTGATAGTGATAGTGATAGTGATAGTGATAGTGATAGTGATAGTGATAGTGATAGTGATAGTGATAGTGATAGTGATAGTGATAGTGATAGTGATAGTGATAGTGATAGTGATAGTGATAGTGATAGTGATAGTGATAGTGATAGTGATAGTGATAGTGATAGTGATAGTGATAGTGATAGATAGTGATAGTGATAGTGATAGTGATAGTGATAGTGATAGTGATAGTGATGAGTGATAGTGATAGTGATAGTGATAGTGATAGTGATAGTGATAGTGATAGTGATAGTGATAGTGATAGTGATAGTGATAGTGATAGTGATAGTGATAGTGATAGTGATAGTGATAGTGATAGTGATAGTGATAGTGATAATGATAATGATAATGATAATGATAATGATAATGATAATGATAATGATAATGATAATGATAATGATAGTGATAGTGATAGTGATAGTGATAGTGATAGTGATAGTGATAGTGATAGTGATAGTGATAGTGATAGTGATAGTGATAGTGATAGTGATAGTGATAGTGATAGTGATAGTGATATGATAATGATAGTGATAGTGATAATGATATAATGATAACTGAATCTGTTTTGAAATACTGGGTTGATTAGGGGGAGGTGGTATATTTACTGAACTTAAAGTTAAGCTACACAACAAACTGAAAGTTTACCAACATCGAAAATGGTCAGTATGTGACGTTTGTCAAAGCCACTAAAACAAATGGGTTTTCTAAAACGGAACTCTTATTAACATGAAATAAAGTCGGTCAAGCCCGTAT
>JAEIFV010001697.1:0-24139 GCA_018904265.1 Lordiphosa collinella | reverse complement strand
ATGAACTTCAGGAACCATTTGGCGTACGCCAGCAAGAAAGCCAGCGGTACGGCAGCTGCGTTAGCTAGATTAATGGCCAATACTGGAGGACCAAGGCAATCACGGCGTAAACTGCTGGTCGGTGTAGTAAGCTCGACCCTACTATACGGTGCACCGGTCTGGGCCCCTGCCACGAGATACCCAACCTACTATATATCCGTGCAGCCAACGCAGTTTCCGAACCATCTCTAACGATGCTGCGCTGGTGGCGCCTGGACTACTCCCGATAGACCTCAAAGCACAGGAAGCAGCTGACCTAATCTTGGAAGCACCAAGAATCCAGGAAGTACGAAGAGCGGAAATAAGAGACTCTACAATGAGGAAATGGCAAGAGCGGTGGCATTCAAGCTAATCCCTAACATAGGATTATGGCTGGACAGAAGACATGGACAGGTGACATACTACTTGACGCAACTTCTTACGGGACACGGATGTTTGAAATCTTATCTATATGGGTTCAAACACGAATACGACCCTTACTGCCCAAACTGTACAGAGCAGTCGGTCATCCAAGATGCAGAGCACGTATTTTTTGTCTGTCCGACCTTCAGTGAAGAACGACATAATCTGAGCATGCGGGTGGGGAGGACACCAGCCGCTGGCAACCTGGTGAATATCATGCTAGAGTCTGTAGAAAACTGGTCTGCTGCCTGCAATATGACCACGGTAGTCTTTCAAAGCTTACGTAGCGCAACAATTCACATAGGAGAGAATCCTAGATGAGCCCTATGGGCAGTTCCCCCCGGTGAAGTAATACCTCACGGTAGTGCCACTGGGAATCGGGGAGAAGAAGGCGGTAGCTTAGTGGGTTAAAGTCCCACACTTAAGTCGCACTCCAGCGACTGAGACGGCTTTTGATGCTTCTATCGCCCCCTCCCTCTCTCCCACAAGCAAAATTGATTCGTATATAACTTCGGTGTTTATTGTCCGAACTTAGTGATCTTTTTGAATAGATAGATATTGGGCCTTACTTGATATATGTAAAGTTTGGAAGGTCTATTTTAAAAATTGTGGCTCTGATAGTTTTTTGCGCTGAAAGGGGGGAGGGGGAGGAATTTTCCAAATCTGAGACAAACTCGATTTGAATCGGATATAGCTCTTATAGTCTCTGAGATCGACGCGTTCATACGGACAGATGGACGAACAGACGGACATGGCTAAATCGACTCGGCCGTTGATGCTGATCAAGAATATATATACTTTATAGGGTCGCAAATGCTTCCTTCTACCTGTTACATACTTTTGCACAACTTCATGATCCCCCTTTTCCCCATTTTCAATGGGAACAGGGTATAAATAGGGGAAAGTTAACCTCGGCTCGGCCGAAGTTTTGTATACCCTTGCAGCTTCCATAGAAAACAAAAAAGTTTTTCTAAGACTACTTTATGGACCTTTTTTTCTAGTGGATCTATACTATATAGATGTCTGATTTCGACCAAACTTGGTGAAATCATGGAAAAGTATAATACACTGTTAATTACGAAATTTGGAGGCGATCCCATTCAAAATAAAAAAATTTTCTTCACTCGAACTAGTTTTTCGACCGACCGATCGTTCTCTTGATTTTATGTCTTTTTGGACAGCTGACGATGCTGTACCCCCCGCTCCGGAGAGCAAATTTGTTTCATGTATAATTTCGGTGTTTTTGGACCGATCTTTTTGAACTTCTCAGAGTAGCGGTACCGGCATTTCTTGATATATAATTATTAAGTCACGAAGCTCCAACTTAAAAATTGCGTCCTTGAAAGTTTTTTGCGGTTAAATGGTGGAAGGGGGAAACTTTCCAAACCTGAAACCAACTTGACCTGGGAATGGCATACACCTATGACGGGTGACAACTAAAAATATGCTCAAACTTTAAAATGCCGCCATAACCACAATTCTCAACGGATCTTTATGAAAGTTTGACAGTTTATTTATGACTTCATATACAAAAGAATTGCATCAATGAATTTGGTCGAAAGGACCGTTATCAGCCCCCCGACGTTGCTTCCGGAAAATGTGTTCGCAGGCCGCCAGTACGACCTTGGGGTCGTAATTCCGGATCCTGTTGGTCAGTTCTTTGATATTTTTGGCCTTCCAGTTGTTTTTGTAAACAGCATCATTCAGATACACATCCACCGACATTGAGATTTGACAGTTTGTATTTGGTCAGGTGTGTAACTTGGTGCTCTTTGCTTACGTCTGGCAACAATATTATTCTTTTTCAGCACTTAACTGATGTGTTGTTGGCTGCAACTAAATTTTCTGGCTTCATCTCGTTGACTTATGCTGTCTTTGTTGTTAAAAAGTTGTGTTAGCTCTCTGACAGCTTGGCCGGTCATAATTATAGCTTTCCGACCACTTCCAACTTTTCTTTTTTCGTTTTTCGTTGCAAAATACTATAAATAGTGCGTTTGGACTTGCCCTCTTGGCAAGTCCGATCACGAATAGCGACTACTTGTCAAAATTTTTGTCAGGGGGGCATGGAAACGTATTGACAGGAGAACAAAGAGAAAGAAATATCATCCCGAAAGCTTTTACGTAAGGCTCTGCCTAGGGCGCGCTCTCTCAAAGTTTGTGCAGATTTTTAGCAGTCACCAGTTATACGTGCAAGAAGTTGTGGCTCTTTCTCTTAGTCTCTGAGATCGACGCGCTCAAATAGACAGACACAGTCTTTTGCGGTTATAGGGGAAAGAAGGTTAAATTTACCAAATCGAAAACAAACTTGATAAGGATATGGTATACAGCAACCTACATGCAAAAATTTGTGACTCTATCTCTATCTCAGAGACTACTGAGATCAAGGCGTTCAAACAGACAGACGGACCGACGGACATGTCCGTCCACTCGCCTGTTGACGCTGATCAAGTAGATATTTAAACTTTAAGGGTTCAGAGTCAGGAAATTATATACAGTTCCTAATACTATTAAGAAGCCAAAACTATCATTGGTCCTTCCGTACCTCCTGCCGGATCATGAAAGAGTCATAGACAATGTCTTAAGTAAAACAATCAGAAAGGGGCTTAAACCCAGCTCAAAATATGTGCAGATCAGTGCTGGCGACTAGTTTTAAACCTAAACGTTTGCCATTCGGAATGTTACAGGTTTGCTTCTGCCTGTGGCATACTTCTTGATGCCCTTTTGAACCATTTCTATGGTATAAAAATGGCTCTGGATCGTTGGATTGTAAATGTGTGAGAGCATATTACAGTGAAAGACAATTTTTTTTAGTTGTTTCGGGGAACTCCACGTTGCGCCCTCAATGTCCGTCCCCGAATTCTTCTCTACAAGCAAGACGACGTCCGAGACATCCAAATCAGAAAGACAGAATAAATCAACATTTTTAACTTGCAATTTTAATAGCCAAGTGGCATAACCAAAATCTTATTAACATAACTATTTTTCCCATGTGGAGTTTGTTGGCTGCGGTGTAGCCCCATCCACAGAATCCTTAGGTTCTTCATTTATTATCCGTATTTCGCTCGCGAAATTTTGGCATAGTCTATCCTCCTGCTCATCTTTGTAGTCCGTACGCACATTAACAGAGCGGATCGTCAAGCATTCTGGATCTTCCTTTGTAACTTCAGTGGCGGCCTTTCCAGTGAAGGGTTCATCGGCAGGTTTGCCACCGCGTTCCTTGGTCCACAGCAGGTTTTGACCTGGGGGAGTTGTGCCATTCGTTCACTATGTTCCATACGCTGTTTCCATGATCTCATCACTTATCTGCTTCCTCACCTTGTCCACATCAACATGCCAGTCATGGAGTTCGTCCAAATCAGTAAATCCTTCCGCACGAGTTATAGTTTTATCAAAGTCCGGGGTAAATTCTTGTAGTAGACGCAAATATTCTGCAAATTCCTCAAATCTCAGATAATGCATGTTGGGACTCATTTTGGCCACAGACGTGTGATACTTGCAACGAGTGTCCCGGATCCAGCGTCTAGGAGGTACTATTTCTAGCTGGTTCTGCTTAACAGCATCCAACATGATTTTTGGATCGTCTGCGCTGGTGATCACCACGCTGCTGTAGAATTGGGCGTCCTGTATGAGTTTGACCATTTCTGGAAACTCGTAGAGCTCGTCTAAGATCTGACCAAAAGGACCAATTTGATGACGATCCTTTGACTTGAACTTGCCCAACATTGTGGGGGGTAGATAGCCAAAGCGTATGTTTCTCATCACTTTACAAATGGAATCTCTACGGCGTGGCCAACAATGATTGAGCCAGAGCAGGGCACTGAACATTACCTGGAATGGAAGAAAGTTAAGATAAAGTTGTGATCTCGTGCATGCATAAGTTACCTCTGCCTCCGCATTAACGCCCAAATTGGTGGATTTTATCAAAAGGCATATCAGCGACTCGTTCAGCTCCTGGTACTCGGAGCTTGCAACGATCGTTAGTGCAGACTTGGAAATTCTGCTCGCCATTACCTCGTGCAGTTGAAACAACTCTGAAGCCTCGCGAGCACGATACATCACTCTGAACGCACTGAACTCATTGTACAGGCGGGCATCCATCCTGGTCCAGCATTGCCTTAGCAGTTCATCCATCATCAGGAAGTTTGCAGCCCTGACGGTCTCAATGAGATTGACCTCAAGAATAACGCTCCTATTTGAAGTCATCCATTCATAGGCCAAAGTAAAGCCGTGATTTGATAGTTCCGGGGTATCAAATTTGGCATAGCGCTTAGTCAAAAACGGTTCTAAACGACGCGAATATAGGCCCAGTACTGTGGAATGGCATAAATAATCAACCCCTCGCACACACACAGTCATATCTGGGGCAACCGTGTGCGTTAGCTGGTCGGCCAGGACATTAGCCGGTAAATCACCGCGAAGCAGGGTCACAACCTCTTCGTCTTTATTATTGCCGATATCGTCGATGTCATCAAGACGCTTAGGCTTAAACTGCTTCAACTCCTCCAGAAAGCCGCTCAAAGTTGGACGGAGGTAGCTGCAAAAATGTGAAAGATGGTGGCTGCTGGAATGATGTCTAATGCTTACCTTTTAAAGTCTGCACTTGAATTCGCAAATGTAGGTATCTTATTATTTTTGTTGAAGGTTCCCAGAAAAGGCTTGTCCTTGTCCTTGTCCATTTTTTTGGTAAAAAAAGTAGTTCCAGTGGATATAGAGATGTTTATGTGTCGACCGAATCTGTTGGAATGAAAAATTATACCGAATGAGACCTAATGCACACAGTTGACAGTTGAAAGTTGAAACAATAAAAGCAAGGATAACTAAGTTTAGGTGAAAATACCGAAATAATTCTCGAAATTAAGGGCCGAAATTTTGTATTTCTACTTAGAGCTATTTGTCAACTAAACTAAACTAATCACAGAGTAAACTCGAAGCTAAACACAGCAATATAGGTCATAAATCAACCACCACTCCATAACAAAAGAGCTACAATCAGTTGGGAATTTTAAGAACCAACTCGCTTAAAAATAACATACATTGTACGTTGCACACTTTTCGGAGCTAGCATAATAAGTCAATTTTGTCTCATTTCAATATAAATAGCACTCGTTTGTCGGTTTAAGGATGTTTCGTACTCAATTTAAGTAAAAAATCATATTTGAAATTTCAAGTACAAAACGGGTTAAATTAAACCCGTTTCACTTAGAATGCTGGCAGCCCACAGTGGTCGTTCCCATAGACCAAAAACAAAACAAGGGGCTGTAGTCGAGTGCCCCGACTCAAAATACCCTGTTCCCTTGAGCTGTAGTAAAACTCCGACATACATATAAAGGCTGGACGAGGTTCAATAATTGACCTAACGTTTGCAAGCCCTCACCTCGCAAGTAGCATAACGTGGGAAGTGTCCGAATTATACACCCACAGCGACCACCAAGCCATAGTGGCAAACTTTGGCGGACTGCAAAAGGCAACGGACAAACCAGCCTACGCACTTCGGATGGAACGAGAAGGCGCTCGATACCGGATCCTTGTTGGCAATGCTAGAGAGCACCCAGCTAACTGGAAATGCAGAAAATCAAGCGAGTAGCCTGGCAGAGGTAATGGAGAGAGCCTGCGATGCCGCGATGCCACGAAAAAGGAGGGGCACGGTCAGAAGAAAACCGGTTCACTGGTGGACCAGCGAAATACAAGATATTCGACAGGAGTGCAATCACACGAGAAGGCGGTACCAACGCGCGATGAAGCGATCCCGGCAAAGGACACTAGATCAAGAGGCGCAACTTCAAGCGGACATACTGCAAATGACGTTCCAAACGCATTGAGCTGGACTTAAAAAAGCCATAAAGCGAAGCAAGTCAAACTGTTGGAGGACATTGTGCAAAGAAGCTGAAGGACAACCTTTTGGACATCTCCTAATTGCCCCATGCAACTACAAACAGTTGTACATACGCTATTCCCGGTTCACCCGGAGACAATAGACCAGACTATAGGATCGGACTCATCGTACGTTTGTACTACAAACGCAGATGAAGTACTAGCTGCACTATCCCGCGTACACGCCGACAAAGGACCAGGGCCAGACGGGATCCCAACCAAAGCGGTAAAGATTTTTGTGGAAGCACAAAAATTTTTGCTGATCTTTATAATCAGTGCATCAGGGAGGGAGTCTTTCCCTCAAGATGGAAGCTCCAGAGACTGGTGCTGCTTCCAAAAGGGGACAAAAACATGGAGCACCCCTCTGCGTACAGACCATTGTGCATGCTAGACGTCATCGGCAAACTGTTTGAGCGCATCTTATGCAACTGCCTAGAGGCGGAACTGGAAGAACGACACGGCCTCTCAAATCAGCAGTTCGGGTTCAGGAAGCAACGCAGTACGGTAGACGCAATCTCAATGGTGGTAAACATTGCCCGCAAGGCCATGGCTGTAAGAAGGTGGCGAGGTGGAAGCAAGGAGTACTGCCTCATTACTACACTCGACGTAAAGAACGCATTTAACTCCGCTCGCTGGGAAAGGATCCTCCAAGCACTCACGCGCCTTGGTATCTATGCGTACCTGGTGAAATTGGAAAGCAGCTTCTTTGAAAAACGTACTCTGCTTTACGACACATCGGACGGACGGAAATCTTACGGAGTCACAGGCGGCGTGCCACAGGGTTCAGTCATAGGCCCGATACTGTGGAACTTGATGTATAACGGAGTTCTTCGACTATCTGCACCGATCGGCGTCAGCATCGTTGGATTTGCAGATGACATTGCTATTGTTGCAGTTGCCAAAAATCTGGAGGATGTCCAGCGGAAAACCAATCACGCCATAGTGCGGGTGACCTACTGGCTTGAGGTTAAAGGGTTGAGTCTAGCTAGGAAAAGGCCATCAAAGCAAAGACTGCTTTATCAAGAATAATGGCGAATATCGGTGGACCTCGGCAACATTGTAGATGGCTGATCTGCAACGTGGTAAGGTCGAACATCATGTACGCAGCACCACAATGGGCCCCTGCAATGACCGTGCAAGAGCGCGTACAGGAGGTGCGCTCTCCGAGTTATCTGCAGCTTCCGGACAGTGTCAGAAGACGCGGCCCTGGTACTGGTTGGAATGGTGCCGCTGGAGCTGTTAGCAATGGAAAGCAGGGAGGCAGATGACCATCGACGACAGAGAACGGTGACTCAATGACAGGCGAGGTGGAGTACAACCACCAACGGCAGCTGGACAAGAAGACTGATTGCAGACATAAGGCCGTGGGTAGGTAGAAAGCTCGTATAAACCGACTTTTATCTAACACAGCTACTGACTGGACATGGATGCTTCAAATCCTATCTCTATAGGTTTAAGCATGAGACAGATCCGTTTTGCACACACTGTGCACGGACCATAGAAGACGCAGAACATATTTTCTTTGTCCGTCCTAGATTCGCTGCCGAACGGAAAGAGCTATGCCTAGGTATTGGGAGGCCATTTACAGTCCCTGACTTTATGGACATCCTACTTAGCTCGCAAAACAATTGGAATGCTATTTGCACCATGGCTGCCGAGATTCTCAAATCCTTGCATCGCGCTGAACGACAGCGCAATTCGAGTTCAAACCCTAGATAGGAATCTGGTGGAGGCCTTCGTGCCATCTCCCCCCTTGTGAAGTAATACTTAGCGGTAGTTCCGCAAGAGGGAAACGGAGAGTAGGGGTGGTTTTAGTGGGTGCGGAATTCCGAGTTCGACAGACGGTCATGGCTAAATCGAAGTATGTAACAGGCAGAAAGAAGCATCTCCGACCTTATAAAGTATATATATTCTTGATCAGCATCAACAGCCGAGTCGATGTAGCCATGTCCGCCTGTCTGTTGGTTGTCGAGTTATAAGGTCGGTTGTCGAGTTATAAGAAAAACCAACAATTATGGGCAGCACCGGTAGCAACGGTGATGGGCAGCACTTCACAGAGTATGTTAAAGTCGAGCTTGACCGATTTTCTTACTTGTTTTTTATGTGCAGCATTAATTTAACGGTTGAGGTTTGCCATTTGCCTAAGAATTTAATGTTGCGAACATTAACAAATACTAAACACTCAGTCGCTCCTTTTCCTTGTTTGACAGCTATTTATATGCGTTTCTTTATCTAATTCTTTGAAGTTGCACATATTCTTAAGCCTTTCCTTTCTGAAGTTAAATCTTGATTACTTCATTAGTTTCTTTCTCTCTAGAAAAGAAGCCAAGATGTACTTGCTCACAATTTTCTCCTGGCTAAAGATTGCATTTCGCTGGCATTTCACAAGAGCCATCTTTCTGGGCTCTTAATCACCTTAGGGTCTCGCAATTCGTGTTGATCTGCTCGGCATGTCAATTAAGAAAAGCTCTTTTTTTTTAACAGCCCACACCATTAACTGGACATTGCCAACCACCCGCTGATGGCCTGGCCAGTTCCATAATCGAAATACTAAACCCGCTTTTAATGCAACCCGCAGGCCGGACCGGGAACAACGTGCACAATTTGGCGCCCTACTTCTGCTTAACCCCCACCTACGCAGGCAGCGGAGCCTGGCTAAGTGTTAATAAATCGCAGGGCTTTGAATGAAGATCACGGGAATTTGTTTCAAACTGTTTTTATATTATTTTTACAACTTTGTTTTGGGGCCCTTTTCTCTTGTGGCCTTTTATTGCTTAACAAATTAGCCCAAATTAATCAGAAACGAAAGTAACGCCACATGCAGCACTTAGGGGTCAAGATAAATGGCTCGATGCGCAGTGTGGGGGCAAGTAAATGCACCTGGGAGGTTCTACTTAGGTGCACGCAAGGAGGGGCAATGACATCGATGCCGGGCGTAAGTGCATCGTTTTCCCAAACAATTTGCAAGCTTTCAATCAAAATGGGACTGGGGCTGGGGCTGGGGCAGATGCCTGGCTACCAGGCTCGAATCCTCCTAATCGATCAAAACCCGTATGGTCGGGCTCATGTTGTGGCATCGGCGTTCGATTCCATCATTCATGCGATCAACATTATCTGCCGTCAGGCATCGTTGCCGCATTTGCAAGCTGCCTCCGCAGCCTTCTTCCCAACCATCTCAACTGTGCGTAAAACGTTCTCAAAAGCGTAATTAACGTTCGCATATTTTGCTGTCGGATTATCGCCCGTGCCGCGTTCATCAGCGACAAAAGCGCTTCCTGTGTAAATTGAACGAATAATTGCGTCGACTAACTGTAAAACCTGGGCAAGAAGAAGCCTCCCGATGGAGTGTGAGAGGGAGAGGAAGAGCCCACCCAATTAACTAAATAACAAATACCCAGCAATTAATAATCGCTTGACAATGCTTCTCCAGCAGGGGTGGTCCTAAAAGATTTTCTCAGCTCCAAAAACTGAGACTCTAGCCAGTCAGTTTCGGGTCTCGAGTGATTTGACCCGGTGTTTGTAAAATGATATGAGCACTTTCCTAATCCTTCGCTGCGCTGCTTATCGCCCGCGCCCTGGACGCTAATTTGATGAGTCATCTGTGCCGACTTCACTCCACGGGCGATAGCCATCTGCGTATCGCCCGTTGAAGGGCTGCTCTTTCTCTGATCTGTTTACCTGTTTGGGCATTGTCGTAAATTTTAGGTTTGTCATTGAATGGGAGTGCTAAGGCCTCATCTAGGGACGCGATATGTTTGTATTTGTATTGAGTTTTCGTAGAAAATGTCACACACAACAAAAAAGTAGGAAAAAAGCGGAATGTCAACATAGAAACACACGCATTGCCCGAGAGACGAAAATTAGAAAACTAGATAATAATCGGATCGTTCCTTTGGGTATCTCATTTCGACTCATTTCTACATAAAAGGTTGCCAATGAAAATGGTAACAATGGAGAAAGGTTCCTTTCCCCGGGTTGTTTTGCTGGGTCATAATTACTCGTACATTGATATCCCCCAGTCAAAGGCATTTGAATTTATCGACTCATGATATAAAGGTGCATTTATACGCTTCATTAGTTGAAAAGGAAAGGACATGAGGATGTACTTAGGTTTAAGTAACAGCCGTTGCCGCTGGCCAGAGTCTTGGAATGTGTGGTTTGGTGGAGGGAAAACGTTGAATGACATTTGGATCAAGTGTGGCAGCTGTAAATGTAAATGTTGGTATGAATAAGAATTGCTTGATATTTGGCGCCTTCTTGAAACCTATTGGCAGATTACTCAAACTAATCATTTGACAACATAAATCTGAGCTCTCCTTTTTATAAGTCGTCAACTTCTCAATTGCGCTAATAAGGTAGACTATAGTCAGACTTGCATTCTTTTTGGCACAAGCTCACTTGGCAAAGAGGGGAAATGTGAGCTAGTAGTATATCATATAGCTCCCATAAGAAGGCTGGGCTCTTTGAAACCTTGACGCTTTGCATTTCCTCCATCCCTATTTAAAGCTAAGTCCTCTGCCGGTGAATAAAGCAATGAATGCTAAGGACTTGACTATCACTTTATACAATCCCTGCAGTTTTACGTTTCAGTATTGTATTTTTCAGTGCTAAATTCAGACCTGAGATGTGGGAATAATAGATCTTCGACTTTTAGGTCTTGACTTGTTTCCTTCCAACTGGAAAAGTCTTTTAGTGGTCAACCCAATCACGACGCGTCTTTACGGTTGGACAGCTTCCTTCGGCCATATGGAGAAGAGGGCTCGCTTGGAGACCGACATGTTATCTTAACAGCAAGGTAGCAGGTAAGTATTCGCAGAATCAAGCTACTTTCATTCCACATAAAACAACTATAGGTAACTGAATATTACCAGTTCCAATAAATTTTAAAGGATCTTTTTAAGGTGACGTTACTAGTATTAAATCAAATTGGACATTGTTGCAACCAAGATTAATTTAAAGCCATACCATTAGACTTTCTTTCCTTTTCAATATGTGTCGGTTCGCTAAAGAGTAAGCAACATAGTTTTGTGTGCTCCGAATATTTCAACTTCTGTGCCAAGCCAAAAACACAATTTGCGGGAAATCTGCTCCAAAGGCAAAAATAAAGGGAGTTTCGCTTCGTATTGTGAACGCAAAAAATCATACGGGCGCCCGGAATATTCACTGTGGCAAGATCATACTCTGTATTTCGTGGAATCAATTAGCCGTGGCGTGCTATGAGCTGTTACAACCTGGTGAAACCATCTCAGGGCAAATCTACCGATCTTAATAGATGCTTTTGACCCGAGCATTGACGCAATAATGGTCAAAATGCGAGCAAAGGCACTCGAAGGTAATTTATTTAACATGGCGGCCGGTCTAAATTTACCTTGAAACGCTGAAATGGAAAGTCCTATTCTCTCCGCAGTATAGCCCAGGCAATGCCCCTTCCGACTACTATTTGTTTTCGTGGATGACGCTTGCCCTTGAGGATCAGCAGGTTCGCTGTTTTCAAGAACTCCAAAATTGGATAGATACGTGGATCGCACGAAAAGACGCTTCGTTTTTTCGAGATCCGAAAAGACGATTTACCTTATATTTTAGAAAAATAATTTCTTAGGACTGAGTCTTTCTAATAGCCTATTTCCACTATAGCAAATATGTACATATTGTCACATTTTATCACATATCAAAAAATATCATTTGTATTTCCTTTGCTTTTCACTTTCCGCTTGACATGGGATTATTGGACATTTTTTATGCTAAGAGTGTAGACGTGTTAATACTCTGGATATACTTGCATTCAGTTTGGTAATGATTGGTCTAAGAATGAAACTCAGTTTGCTTTAAAGATCTAATTAACACCTAATACATTAAAAGTTTAAAGCTTTTAGAACTTAATTTTTAATGCAACAAAATGAAATTGTTCTTGGCTTTATGTTTCATTTCTCATTTATATTCGTTATTTGCTGCTTGCTTTTTTTAGTCAAACCCTAATAGTATTTCTGATATTAAGCATAAAGAAAATAAGAGCAATAAGCGAATGAAAATTTTGTACAATATGTGTAAGAGAAAGACTAACAGTTAAGCAGGGATTCCCAAATATAAAGTACTGATAAAGGGAAAATGTAGTGTATTATACTTTAAAAATGTAAGAGTAGAGACTTCAAAATTTAGTTTAATGGGATCAAAAGCGCTGTTAAAAAAGGATGGACTCAGTTGAGTGGTTTACGGAGATTTTAAACAGCCGGTTCGTTTTGTTAAATAAATTTTGTTTCTGTTCAGTGAACACCGCGTAATATATTATCGCACCTGCGTTAAATTAACAATTGTTTTCGCTTTCTTAAGAAGATAGCCATTCATAGCTTATCGATGTGAATTATTTTTGTCCTATATCAAAACAAAAGTGACGATAGTCGGCATGGTGATGCATTTTGGGCTCTCCTTTAAACGTTGTAATCTATAAGTTCAGTTTGTCTTGATAAGCACTAATGGATATACAGGGTGGGTCAAAAGAAGTCATCCGATGTTGTTTGGCTTTAATTTTTTTTCTAAATAAAAAACGTATATTCTGTTTTTTGATTATATTTATTTGTACCTTTAGAATTTTATTGGTCATTTCGAGAAGATGATATCGGCCAAATGGGCGCCGTTACAATTGATTGCCATACGGGCTCGTTTTATGGCATTTTTTATCACTTCGGCAAGAACTTCGGGCTGCAGATTCTCGCACTCGTGTCGAATATTGTCCTTGAGGGCTTCCAAGGTCTCGGGCTTGGTTACGTAAACACGGGATTTCAAAAAACCCCATAAAAAAAGTCTGGAACGGTTAAATCGGGCGATCTTGCAGGCCAGTGCAAATTGCCAAAACGAGAAATGAGGCGACCCGGGAACGCCGCCTTCAGAATGTCGGTGGTGGCTCGCGCAACATGTCCTCCAGTCCTAATTCGTCCAATTGCGGCAGAAAAAACCCGGTTAACATGACCCTATAACGCGCACCGTCCACTGTTGTCGTTTGACCAGCGGCGTTCTCGAAAAAAAATGGCCCGATGACTCCTACAGCGTGAACAGCGCACCATGCAGTCACTTTGAGCGGGTGTAATAGCTCCTCGTGCATCATTCGTGGATTTTCGGTGCCCCAAAAGCGATAGTTTTGCTTGTTCACGTACCCGCTGAGGTGGAAATGAGCCTCATCGCTCATTATGATTTTGGTCGAAAAATAGATTATTCGATCCATGGCTTATTCACTTGTATTCTACATCTGTCTAGTCCACAAATGTCAAAACAGATCTGACTTTGGCGGCTATTTGTAAAAATAAGAGCATCTTCCAATAGGGTGACTTCTTTTGACCCACCCTGTATAATCCCTACGCGAATCCGAAATGTCGTATAGCTTAGCAAAACTATCCTTATAGAAAAGTTTAAAAGGGAACTATAATGTAGAGCACAGACTAAAGCTATATCTATTAAGGAAGAACCAATATCACTTCCGTAGAAAATTACAAAAACAATATCTTCGACTTAACATCATTAAACACGTCGTTTTTTTCTTGTAATTGGATTTGTTTCGGAGTGCTTGCATTGACAAGCAGAATGAGACTTGGGCATTTTTTTTTCAGACGAATGTGTTTGGTTCCTAGAGGCCAAGTCTGGGATACTGCTGTGAATTTCTCGCAGGCATGAAGCTTAAAAATAACTGCCTCTATGTTTGCGAATCGCTTTGTAAGCGGCTTTAAATCGGTTTAAAGCAAATAACAATTGACCGTTTTTCGCTGTCCAAAAATAACAGTTATTTACGGACCCTTTGAGCAAAAAGTCAGAGATGAACCGTTCACATCGCTTAGTGCTCAACGAACAACCAATGAATTTCTTTACATTTTGCTCTGCTCATTCACTGAGCAAATCGTCGCGAGCGAAGAAGATAAAAGTCATTTGCGTTTGTGTGTGTGTATGTGTGAGTGAGGTGTCTGTTTGGGCTTGCGACTACCACAAGACACACCTACACACAAAACAAATAAAAGAAAAAAAAAGACCCTTTGAGGTGAGTCGTTCGGCTTTTTGCTCATCTACTGACTCTTAATGTGCGAGCGCTTAGTCGGATCGATGTCTATAAATTGTTATTGAATGAGCAAAACTAGAAAAGGTCAACTGAGAACAATCAACTGAAAGCAAAAACAAGGAGAAACGAAAAACATTTTTCAGAAATTATTTTAGTTTTGAACTGAAAGTTATATTATATTCTCTATAAAATATGCCGATTGTCAGTGCGTCTAAGCGCACCCTAAGGGTGCATTTATAGTTATTTTTATACTCCTGATGAGTCTGATAAAGAATCCCAAATGTTACCAATTCGACTATTAAGGGGGTGCCCCAGAAATCTCTAGAGATTTTCGTATAAACGACTTAATTTTGAACTGCAACTACTTGCATTTACATGTGAAGTGTCTCCAAAATGCATGGCTAATAGATTAGATGATAAAGTTGAGAGATTTGAAACCGACTGCACCGCACCAAGTAGATTTCAAGCGTAGTGTTTTCCTTTCCTATAATCTGATAGGCGACAATATTCTTGAAACTTTACATATAAAGTCCTCATAGTTTAGTACAAAATCCAATCGTTTATACAAAAATCTCTAGAGATTTCTGGGAAAAAAGTCGATTTCCTATTTTACTATTTCGGGTCTCATCGGCTAAATGAGAATGTTAATCTCTGTGTTTTTTGTTTAATTATCTCTGGCAATAAGGCATATTCCCATAACTCGAGTTATGTCAAAACTGAGATATTAATACCAAAATATTCTTCGGGTTCAATTCAATATTGTGTCGACTTTTCACACCAATCGGTCTGTAAGTCAAAATAATAAACTGACAGCTTGATTCTTTCAAAAAACCTGTACACTTCAAGCTATAACGCTTCCAATTTGTAAAACCTTTCCACTTTACCACCAATCACGTTTTTCACAAATTCATTAAATGTTAAGAATTGCTCTCCTGAAAAATCTAAAAAACAGAGATTTTATTGAAATTTGTAAAGGGTATTAAAAGTTACCAAATTATAATACAAATCTAAGGCAACATTTATTCGAATGACTTTTATGTGTTAAGAAAAACTTTTTTCAAGTGGTAAGGGCTGGAGCCACTTCTTAAGTATGTCTATATGAATGTATGCTAGCCGGCAGAATTTTTGACATTTCAATACCATTTCGCCTTTGGCTGGCTGCCTTGCTTGCTTTGTTGTGCCCCGACAAGGAGCATGCTTGAGATTTCGCGTGCCTGTCGCATGACATAATAATGTGGCCCCCCTGCCCGCTCAAACACTGCAAATATATATGAAAATATCTCACTCTGAATAATTCGTCATCGTTTTGAATGTGCGACTGACTGACTGGGCGACTGAGTGAGTGAGTGAGTAAGAGAGGGTATGCTAAGTAGCTGCTGCTACTGCGACTGGGGTGCTACAAGGGTGGTGGCATCATTGTCTGATGATTGCTTTGAAGCTCATGTCTCGGCTACGAGTTTCGTTTGAAAAACTCAATTCGTAATAGGCTGATTCAAATGATATAATACACGATATTGGCATGCAAATCAAGCTCCCATATGCATGCAGCGATATCTCCAACGAAATTTCGCTTGTATTTATAATTTTAGAGGCGCATTTGTGACTAACTCACCACAAACCGATACAGAATCGAAGCTCTTAGAACAAGTTCGGTTAAGGTTATATTAGATCTCGTGAAACGAAAGCTATAATCTAATTTATAGTTGAAATGCACCCAAAATAGTGTTATGTCATTAAGTATTGAACTAAGATTCAAACCGAAACGAACTCAAAGCTTTCTTAAACCTCTTCCACATTTCTGGTGTTTTTGCAGCCTGCCTTTATATTAAATTCACTTTTTTAATAAATTTTCTTATCTCCTTTTTTACAGAAAGTGTCAAATCCATATTGGGTCGCCACACCAAGATACTCGTCAAATATATGGTTAAATTGGAAACGAAAGGCGACAAGACGGAGAATCGTGTTTTGGTAAGTGGCAGCCTCTAATAACACAGGTCGACAAAAATTAACAATTTTTCTGATTCGTGTTCAGCGATGAAAACCCTTTAAATATATCCTTGTCTGATCTTTGAATAATTTTGGCTTTCGACCAGTGTAATTGGTCTGCAGTTAAATGTATAGCCAAACAGCCTTAACTTGTCTGGCCTAGGGGGGATGCAAGCAAGTGGTTACAGTTCACTAACCTGCTCACCTTTCCTCGTCAAGTTACCAAGTTAATTAAAACTCTTCAACAGAAAGAAAAACTTTTGATTAGTTTACAGCCCCTGGGCGCTAAGAGTGACCCAACTGTAAGTGATATTTTATAGCCTACTTAGCGGCATTTGAACTGTTCCTACTGTCCCCCTTTCTACTTGCTTTAAAATTCAGCTGGCCGGAAAATTGATTTGTGCAAGCCGCTTAAGAGGTGACTGAGACAAAGTGTCCAATTACTGAAGCAGGAGAATGCTTCTTTTGCATTTTCAGTGACTAAATGAATTATAAAACGCACACTTTGATTTCCAATTAGGACCTGTCCCAGGCAAAGGAACTGGCAAATTGAGTTTGTCCCTTGTGCACTCCATAATGGAGTTACTCCCTGTTTCAATTACCACATTAACTCTGTTTCTTGCTTTATTGTTCATTTCTAGGTCTTTACTCCCGTTCGCGTTTATTTGCTTAGTGCAAAGGTGCCCACAAAGGTAAGTGATGCCAATATATTGCTTAATGCATCAATTCACTGGTCAATTTACAGATCGAATGCCATTTCCACTACCTGGACATTGTTGGTGTCGAGAGCAAAAAGTCCACACATTTCTCCATTGTCACCAACGATCGGCCATACTCGTTTGCCACCACCGGCGATGCGTGCAATTTCAGTTCGGTACGTCTTCCAGATTTAATTGTCACTAAAAATTTTCATCTATTTTAATAGTTTGTCTCATTTTTTGTTTACAGAACGCTGATGTCATTCTGACCGATTTAGCTTCAGCCATTAAACAAATATTTCCAACAGTTCCTCTAAAGTACATCATCAAAAAGGTAACTTTTAGAGCTAAATGTTACTAGAAATGCGATTGATTTATCTGTTTATAACAAACATGACTTAAAATTACCCGATTACTCGCTTATACTAGGGACTTTTGTAGGCATCACTTTATATTCAGTTTAAGAAAATTGAGACTAACTTAGAACTAGTTTAGCTAAAAGGACAATGAACTTGGTAGCTCGCTATTCAAATTTTAGAAAAATTTTCAAACTAGCTAAAATACCAACTGTGACACTGTTTCTAGGGTGTAAAACCGTTTTTAAGCATATTAAAAGTGCACCGAAACGAAATTCAATCAGGTTTCCTTTGAAATATACGAAACTGAATTGAAAGCCGCCAATGTAACGTGTTATAGCCTATTTCCACTATGATCACATATTTCGATATGTACATATTTTTTTTCTGAGCGTTTCCATTTGATATGTACATATTTTACAGATTCGTAAACATGTGAATGGCAGCTGACAATTCAAATTTGAGTTATTATGCACTACATCTTTGCACTAAGTTCTATGGAGCTCAAAACAATAAATGCAGTTGCATTTTGGTATGAGACATTATTTTATAATTATTGCTTAAGTACTTTCTCAAATAAAAGCGACAAAAGACAAACAAATTACAAGCTTGATTTGTGTTTGCCAAATAAAATTAAAGAAAAAATTCCTAAAGACTCAACAGCAAATAAAATAAAACAATATACTAGCTTCTATGCTTTTCTGAACATTTTCTTTTATAGTTTGAACATATTAGACTAAAATTCTATAGTGGCATTCCCCATGCGCTCCTTAATCTCAAAGCGAGCATTTGCTTGTCGGTCAAGTACCTCCATCTACTCTGATGTGGCAGCCACCATAGCCTTTACAAACGGTGTCATCTCGGCCTGGTCCAGTTTGCGTTTCTACAGGCAAACTGAATTCCCATGTGAGGCCAGTTTGAGAAAGAGGATGATGGCTGCGCTGACTTTACGGCTCTCATTTTGATAGAGCACCGTCTGAAACACCTTGCGTTTTTAGTTCAGACCTGTATAAACGTCTTTCCATTCAATTAATTTGGCAACCATCCTTCCAAATAAATTGGTGTCCCGCGACAAAATTCTTCTCCCACAGATCCATGAGCATGACTTTATGGAGGCCTTCCAAGACACTGACTTACGTTTTGGAGCCATTTGAAATCAAATTTATTAATATTAAGAATAATATTATGAAACTAGCCCTTACCTTCAATTATCATTTCAAATAAATTTTAAACCAGGGTTGGTTTTTTGTGACATCGATAACATCAGGGTTGATTTTTTGTGACATTAATACCAAATAATCTAGTATTTTCTTTTGCAACACTGTTATCACTCGTGGCGAATGGACACATATATTAAATATGTACATTTTTTTTCTATGGAAAAAATGTTGCATATTTTTGGGTATGTGATAATATGTGAGAATATGTACATATTTGCTATAGTGGAAATAGGCTATTAAATTAAGATATTCTGAAACTGAAAGCGAAGTCAGCTGATGAAATATTCGGAAAGATCTTAAAGTAGCTAATCAAATTTGTTAATTTTTGGAAAAAATAGAGGAAAGTTAACTTCGGCTCGGCCGAAGTTTTGTATACCCTTGCAGTTTGGTTTTCTAAATAAAACTACTTTTCGGACCTACTGTTCTATGGGAGCTATACTATATAGATGTACAATTTCGACCAAATTTAGAGGAATCTTGGAAAAGCATAACAAACTAACATGTTCTTTTTGGAAGGCGATTCCATTTAAAACAAAAAAGTTTTTCACACTAGAACTTCTTTTTCGACCGATCATTCATACTGCAGCTATATGCTATAGTCATCCGATTTTGACAAAACCTTGTAGAATTGTGTAAAATTATATAAAATAAATATATGCCAACGGAAGGGACGTTTCTATTAAAAACAAAAAAGATTTTCTCACAAGAACTAGTTTTTCGACCGTTCCTATGGGAGCTCTATGCAATAGTAATCCGATTTTGACCAACCTTTGTAGAATTGAGAGGGAGCATATAAAACAAATACATGCCTATTTTGAGGACATTTCCATGGAAAACAAAAAGTTTTCTAACTAAGACTACTTTTCAGACTCTACTTTTCAATGACAGCTATACTATATAGATGTCCGATTTCGACCAAATTTAGTGGAATCATGGAAAAGCATAGTAAACTTAGAAATACGAAGCTTGATGGCGTTAACTTACTTTCCTTACAAACCGAATTTCAAGTCAATGGGATGATCTCGGGAATTTTCCTTGCGCGCAGATTTTTCGAAATCGGGAAAATACGTGTCCAATTATTTATCATACTTTGCTTACAAACCGAAATTCAAGTCAATCGGACGACAAATAAAGTTCTTACCATACAGACTTTACCGACGCTTTTCCGTGGAATTTTCCAATTTCCCATCATCGAAAAATCACATTTCAATTCATTCCACTTACTATGCTTAGAAACAGAATTTTAAATCAATCCGATGAATAATAGATTTTGGCATATCGAATTTCCCGGGTATTTTTCTTGCGGGCAGATTTTTCGAAATCGGGAAAAAACGTGTCCAATTATTTCGTATACTTCGCTTACAAACCCAGTTTCAAGTCAATCGGATGAAAAATAAAATTTTTCCAATGCAAACTTTTCCGACGCTTTTCCTGGAATTTCCGACCCTACGGTCAAATTTTCCAGCATCGAAAAATCACATTTCAATTTTATTCACTTACTGTCCTTACAAACCGAATTTCAAGTCAATTGGATGAAAAATAGATTTTTGCATATCGAATTTTCCGAGAATTTTCCTTGTGGGCGGATTTTCCGAAATCGGGAAAACACGTGTCCAATTATTTTGCATACTATGCTTACAAACCGAATTTCAAGTCAATCGGATGAAAAATGAAATTTTCCCCTTACAAACTTTTCCGACGCTTTTCGGGGAATTTCCCGACCCTACGGTCAAATTTTTCAGCATCGGAAAATCACATTTCAATTTTATTTACCTACTGTCCTTACAAACCGAATTTCAAGTCAATCGGATGAAAAATCAAAATTTACCCTTACAAACTTTTCCGACGCTTTTCCGGGAATTTCCCGACCCTACGGTCGAATTTTCCAGCATCGAAAAATCTCATTTCAATTTGTTTCACTTACTGTCCTTACAAACCAAATTTCAAGTCAATCGGATCAAAAATAGATTTTTGCATATCGAAGTTTCCGAGAATTTTCCTGGTGGGCGGATTTTCCGAAATCGGGAAAACACGTGTCCAATTATTTTGCATACTATGCTTACAAACCGAATTTCAAGTCAATCGGATAAAAAATAAAATTTTCCCATACAAACTTTCCCGACGCTTTCCGGCTTTTCCGGGTGGAGTTTTCAAAAACCCCGTCTTAGTACGCACTTTCACCACATAAGGAAACTCCGGTCAAAATTTCGCCCTCTGCTCTTGTTTGTGCGGGTCGTCAGCAGTCGGTTAAACAGTTTATCTATACGCTCTGCCGCTTGCCGCCGCCGCCGCCGTGAAGCTTTCAAGCGATATCGGTTCGTTTTTCTTTTCCGTCTTGGGGGTGGGGTTTCACAAATTGGAAAATATTTGACCGTATCTTACATACACGGCTCAAAGCGGATTCTCTTGCCCCGCGGTTAAAAAGCCCTGACATTTCGATCTTTGTGGTGGACTTCCAAAATTTAAAGCTTACAAGCCCAATTTGATAAAGATGGGCCCAAAAATAAGGATTGGCCTTGAATACACATTTTGGAACATTTCCCACCACTTCTCCTACCATTCCTCAAAGTTGCTTTGCAATCGGATGAACGTTATAATTTTTCAAATTTCGCGGATTGTGCAGCATTTTCCGCCCATTTCTTCAACTAAGAAAGCTTCCAGGGCAAGCGTCCACCATTCCACTAAGTTTCACTGAAATCAAAAATTTGCCAAATATCGCGGCTTGAGCACCATTTTTCGCCCGTTTCTTCTACTTAGAAATATTCCCTGGCAAGCGTCCAGCCAATCCCCAAAGTTATACCGAGATTAAGAATTTTGCAAATATCGCGGTTCTTGGACCATTTTCCACCTCCATGTCCACCTACAGGTCCACCTCCAGGGCCACCTCTAAGGCCACCTCCAGGTCCCGGTCCCGCACACAACCAAGTACAATGAAAAACGGCAGCCCGCGTTGAACGGAATATTTTTATAATTTTCCAGTCAGTTCATGGATACCTTTATAATCCAATATCTTCAACCCAATCAACCTTTACCCACCAATTTCCGCCAGGAGGGGTAGATTTTTCAGAAGACTGGTATGCAGTCATTGTTGAATTTTCATATAGACCTTTGAGAATGAATTTGTGCCCGATCGGATGATAATCAAAAAATTTCCGCCCATTTCCCGACTTTTGGGGTAGACTTTCCAAAAGTTGAAAGTCACGTTGATCATATTTTGTATTAGTAACTTTGAAATAGAGTTTGGTAGCTGGAGTTTGGTAGCTCCAAACAAAAACTAAAATTCAACCCATAAGACCTTTACCACCCAATTTTCACCAATGGTTAAATTTTCATATAGATCCCTGGAAATAAATTCGGATGATAAACTAAAAAGTTGTATTCAACAGTTTTCCGACCATTTTCCGACTTTGGGGTAGATTTTCCAAAAGTTGAAAGTCACGTTGATCATATTTTTATAAGTAACTTTGAAAACGAACTTGAGCTAATCGCTGGGAACTAAAATTCAACCCACATAAACCTATCACCCAATTTCCACCAAGGGGGGTGAATTTTCCGGAAAATTAGTATGCAGTCATGTAGATCTTTGAAAATGAGTTTGACCCCAATCCGATGATAAACAAAAAAGTTGCATTCAACAGTTTACCGCCCATTTCCCGACTTTTGGGGTAGACTTTCCAAAATTTGAAAGACACGTTGATCATATTTTGTTGGAGTAACTTTAAAAATGAGCTTGGAGCTAATCGCTGGGAATTAAAATTCAACCCATTCAACCTTTACCACCCAATTTCCAGCAAGGGGGGTGAATTTTCCGGAAAATTAGTATGCAGTCATAGTTAAATTTTCATATAGATCTCTGAAAGTATATTTGAGCTTGATCCGATGATAAGCAAAAAGCTGCATACAACAGTTTCCCGACCATTTTCTGACTTTGGGGGTAGATTTTGCAAAAGTTAAAAGTCACGTTGATGATATTTTTTTCTGAGTAACTTTGAAAACGAACTTGGACCTAATCGCTCGGAACTAAAATTTAAGCCATATAACCTTTACCACCCAATTTCCATCTAGGGGGTGAATCTTCCGGAAAATTAGTATGCAGTCATTGTTGAATTTTCATGTAGATCTTTGAAAATGAGTTTGACCCCAATCCGACGTTAAACAAAGAAGTTGCTTACAACAGTTTTCCGACCATTTTCCGACTTTTGGGGTAGATTTTCCAAAAATTGAAAGTCACGCTGATCTTATTTTTTAATGAGTAACTTTGAAAAAGAATTTGGAGTTAATCGCCGGGAACTGAAACTCAACCCATACAACCTTTACCACCCAATTTCCACCAAGGGGGGTGAATTTTCCGGAAAATAAATTTGAGCCTAATCGGATGACAATCAAAAAAGTTGCATACAACAGTTTTCTTTGAATTTTACACATTTCCCGACAGAATTTTCCAAAACCGTTTCTTAGTACTCACTTTCAGCATAAGATAATACAACTGTAAAAATTCAGTCAGGTTGAACAGTTGTATATTAATAGATATGTCCGGTTGCGCTTCGCTACGCCGCCGTCAACTGACATCACATAAAACCGATATAGTTTTTCTTTTCCGACCGGCATTGGGTAAGATTACCGTAATCGCTATCACTATTGCTATCGCTATCGCAATCGCTTTCGTTATCGTTACCGTTATCGCAATCGCCATCGTTATCGCTATCGTTATCATTATCGTTATCGCTATCGTTATCGTTATTGTTATCGTTAGCGTTATCGCTATCGTTATCGTTGCCGTTATCGCTATCGTTATCTTCATCGCTATCGATACCGTTATAGTTATCGTTATCTTCATCGCTATCGATACCGTTATCGTTATCGTTATCTATAGCGTTATCGTAATCGTTATCGTTATCGTTATCGTTATACTGATCGTCATCGCTATCGTTATCGTAATCGTGTCCAACTATTTCGCATATTTTTCTTATAAACCGAGCTTCAAGTCAACCGAAAAAAATTTCTCCCATACAAACTTTTCTGTCGCTTTTCCGGGAGTTTTCCGACCCTAGTGCCAAATTTTCCAACATCGAAAAATGGCATCTCAATTTATTTCACTTACTATTCTTACAAACCGAATTTCAAGTCAATCGGATGAAAAATAGAGATTTGCATATCGAATATTCCGGGAATTTTCCTTGTGGGCGGATTTTCCGAAATCGGGAAAGCACGTGCCCAATTATTTTGCATACTTAGCTTATAAACCGACTTTCAAGTCAATCGGATCAAAAACAAATTTTCCCCATACAAACTTTTGTGACGCTTTTCCAGAAATTTTCCGACCCTACGGTCGATTTTTCCAACATCGAAAAATGGCATCTCAATTTATTTCACTTACTATCCTTACAAACCGAATTTCAAGTCAATCGGATTGAAAATAGATTTTTGCATAACGAATTTTCCAAGAATTTTCCTTGTGGGCGGATTTTCCGAAATCGGGAAAACACGTGTCCAATTGTAACGAACCTTGCAGCTGGGCGTAGCTCAGGG
>JAEIFV010001696.1:0-24267 GCA_018904265.1 Lordiphosa collinella | reverse complement strand
GGCAAGGGTACTCGGCAAATAATTGAGCGCTAACTATCCCACATAACGCAAACAAAATAGGCAAATTTTTAGAAATATTTTCGCAAATTATTTGCGAGTGGGACATTACCTTAAGTGCTTGTCAAATCTTAGCCTTTCCTGGTATAATGAGACTGCCGGATCGTTGTATCGATCTCATTCTACTGAGTTTGTATCTTCTACTGAACGGTGCTACGATGGCTTTTGCACTAATCTGACGTCACTCTTAGTCCCTTTTGGACTATGTCACTTCTTTCCTCTTGCAAGGATAACGATGTCATCTGCGTATCCCTGGAATGTTATGTTCTGGGACGCGAGTCTTTCTAATAGTTCATCCACAAGTAGGATCCACAGCAGTGTGGAGAGTGTTCTCCCTGAGGGCTTACTCTATTTGTAGTTACAGTGATGTTTTCCACCTTCTACTGCAGAGGCTTCCCTGCATTGTAGAAATGAATTTATCCATCTGCCTATTGTGTTGTCAAATGCTCCCTCAAAGTCTTGGAATGACCATAAAGCCACTTCCTTGTCTTCTATTATTTTCCGCGTCTGTTGATTGTCCTGTTCTGAACGCTCCAATAAAATCGATGTCAAGCTGATGGTTCTAAAAGACATTGGGTTATTTATATCCTTCTTCCCTGCCTTGGGGATGAAAACTACCCTTGCTCTTCGCCAATCATGTTTGATACACCAAGCTGCTTGTCATGAATTTTTTGAGGAATGGTAGGAGTGTGTCCTTCCCTTCCTGCAGGGGGACTTGAAGGGCTGGAATTTTCCCATTGCCCACTCAAATCTCCCTTCGGAAACAATTTTGTTGGTTTCCATCCTATCAGACGAGGGTGAAAGCAAATTTCTTGGTCTTCACGTTCCCAAGAAGGGAGTTTCTCACAAGAGACGCGATCAATTTTTTGGCAATTTATGAATTATATCTCAGCAGTAAATTGCACGTCTTCTCTGATATCGATAGCCCTTTTCGTGACTTCAATTTCGGTGACACGTCTATATAAAACACAGTCATTTCTCTCAACACACCCAATTCAACAATACGTCAATTCGACACATTCAAATTCAACACAAAAAAAATCATCACAAAACGATTTCAACACACGTCTATACAACACAAAGTCATTTCAGTAAACAAACCAATAACGTCAATACAACACATTCAAAATGAATACAAAAAAGTCTTCACAGAACAATTTAAACACACGCGTCTTTATTTCACAAAGCCATTTTACCTGACACACCAATACAACAATATTTCAATTAAACGCAATTTTAGGATATTTTCATCGTCTGCATCATTTTTGAATAGAAAATGTGCTACAAACCTCATCAAGGAACAGAAGAGTGACAAAAGCGACAGGCAAAGAAAAGAAAAAAAAAATCCCGCGATTTTTTACAAAAATAATTTTGCTTGCGTCGCAGCTTCAGAAAAAAATCGGACCTTTTTCCAAAAGAAATGTATGCCTATGGCGCAATTTTAAATACTTGTATAGCCCGGATTCGTCATTTCCAAAAAAAATTATAAAATTGTAAAGTTCGGTTTGTACTTTGTAGACAGATTCAGTAATCAGCCTTATTTATCGATTCACCGAGGGTTTCATAAAGATAAAGTGACTAAAGTCAAGTTATGCACAAAAGAATGGTAGATGCTGCAACGCTGCTTTCTGCATCTGGTGCGGTTCTTACCAATTTACATTCACTTTTGCAGGAACATAATATATTAGAGTCTGGCTCGATCGACTTTCCAACATGTTGAATTGTGAAGAAAGTCACAAGTGTTTTTATTGTACAGGGTGGGTCAAAAGAAGTCAGCCTATTGGAAGATGCTCTTATTTTTACAAATAGCCGCCAAAGTCAGATCTGTTTTGACATTTGTGGACTAGACAGATGTAGAATACAAGTGAACAAGCCATGGATCGATATACTCCCCGAGAACGCGGAATAGTCGTTAATAATCGATTTTTCGACCAAAATCATAATGAGCGATGAGGCTCATTTCCACCTCATTTCCGCCCGATTTAACCGTTCCAGACTTTTTTTGTGGGGTTTTTTGAAATCCCGTGTTTACGTAACCAAGCCCGAGAGCTTGGAAGCCCTCAAGGACATCATTCGACAAGAGTGCGAGAATCTGCAGCCCGAAGTTCTTGCCGAAGTGATGAAAAATGCCATAAAACGAACCCGTATGGCAATCAATTGTTACGGCGCCCATTTGGCCGATATCATCTTCTCTAAATGACCAATAAAATTCTAAAGGTTCAAATAATTATAGTCAAAAACAGAATATACGTTTTTATTTAGAAAAAAATTTAAAGCCAAACAACATCGGATGACTTCTTTTGACTCTGTACTCTGTACCAGAGGTATATAGAGTATATTAAGTTTGTACAAAAGTATTTAACTGCCAGAACGAAGCATCTCCGACCCTAAACAGTATATATATTCTTGATCAGCATCAACAACCGAGCCAATCTAGCCATGTCCGTCTGTCCTTCCGTCTGTCTGTCAGTCTGTCTGTCCGTATGAACAAACAGATCTCAGAGATGGTGAGAGACAGAGGTTTGACATATATAGGATATATGCTTCTTATACTTGCAGGCAGATCAAGTTTATTTTCAATTTTGGCCACGCCCCCTCCCGCCCCCAACAAATTGGAAAAAACGTCATATCTCCCACAGTTTAATAGATAGAAGGTTCGTTCTTTCTGGACATATTTAGTAATCAGGAATGTTTATTGATCCGCCAAATCCGCAATGATAAAGATCGGATGAACGGTTGTCGAGTTATAAGAAAAACATACCATTATGAGCGGCGCCGGTCGAAACGGTGATGGGCAGCCCTTCACAAGTACAGAGTATGTTATAGTCGGTCTTGCCCGACTTTCTTTCTTGTTTAAATTGTAGTTGTGCTGAATTTCTAGTGTTAAAATTGTGCTGTGTCGAAATTGGGCGATGTTCAGTTGGTTGATGATGAAATAGTTTATGTTAAAATCAAGACTGCAAACCGGTCCGGAACCAAACCCCTGACAACCGGTTCGGTTCGGGTTTTTTGGGGTTCGCGAACCGGACCATGAACCAGTCGCCTTAAATTTTTGGTTCATCGAACCCGAACCCGATCCGGACCATGTACTAAGCTTTTTTTAATAGCTGTCAAGTTGTTCACTAAATTTGTCTAAATAATTTAAGGCCGAAATTCTTTTTTCTCATAAGTAATAATTGTTTATTTTGCCGCACAGGGCCGCTGTAATTTGAGTCGAATACTAAGCAGGCTAACCAGCAGTGCTTAGGCGAAATACACTTGTTTATAAAGTTGATGATTAACAAGCAGGCGAATCCGAATTGATCCATGCGGCTATGACAAACGAAAAAATACTTCTGCGAATCAGAGCGACGACTGATGCATAGCACAACGAAAGCGACACTTGCGACAGGTCAGATCAATAACTGACGTCGAGTAAATCGAAAACGAGACTGGATTATGCTGTCCGCTGCACTTTAAGCTGTTGGCCAACGGCTCGCAAAATAGAAGAATTTAACAGTTCAAGAGAGTTAAAAGAAGAGCGCTTTACCAAAACAAACAATAATAAGGGGAGTTACGTTATATGCGCTTTTGCTTTACAGAGCAACGAAATGATTGACAATGAATTTAATTTGTAGATTTGGGCTGCTGCTGCTGACTAAAATACAAACACAATTGTGAGTGGATGTTACTCGCTCAACGGGGGAGCGAGAAGTGACTGAATGAATGTTTATTTCGATTGTTCTTCTGTTTTTATACATTTTTAGGATAGCAACATTTTGAATGATACCCGCAACATTTACTTATATTTACATATGTTGCTTAAGTGTTATTATTACTAACATATGTGGTCCTTGCAACATTTACATATGGGTATTTCAATGATGACGAACGTGATCGTCGTACGCATTTAAAGCAGAATAAAAGTCAAAATAAACAATTTTTTTCTTCTGCCACTTTAACCTATTGCTCTTTCAGAGCACTTTATTAATTGGTAAAGTTGGTAACAGACGTAGTGCTGGTTCCAAAATAAAGCCAACCAAAAAGCAATACGCACGTGACCAAAAATGGAAGTGCTTTTTTTGGGCATCAATTTAGGAGAAGAACTCAGCGAAACCTGCCAAAATTTTTTAGTGCGACTAATTTTAAAATGATTTTAGTCACTTTTACTGTATATTAGAATTAGTTCGACTGAAACATTTTCTGTTTTTTTTCCTAAGAAAGTAACGTTTTTCCATCATTATATATTTGTGATTTCAGCTATAATGGAATGCAAAAAGTTACAGTTAATTGCAATCACATAGCTTGTAATGTTTTCATTTTCATTATTTTTTAACCCTTCGTACCCTAAAATCCATTTTAGAGCGCCAAAGTCAATACATTCTATAGTACCTTTTTTCAAAAAAAAGTGCAAAATAATGAATTATTGTAAGATTAGCTAGCATCAGTTAAATTTGATTGATTCCTTATGAAAATTTAATAAAAAAATAGCGCTTTTAAGTACTTTTAATTTTTTGGTATCGGTGGAACTTTCTGTGGAAATGCCCATATAAATATTGCAGTGTAACTTGTCGCAAATTTTTTTGGGTTTTTATAAAATTCAGCCTAAAAGCAGGCAAAAATGGTATATCGTACTGAACTCTCAAAGCAAATCAGCTGATCGCGAAAGCAAAGTTGTCTAATTCTAAATCGAAAGGGCGATTTTCTCCGCAGCCCTGTGAGCAGGTATCTCGGTGTTGATGGGGCGTCGATTAGGTCTTTTCCATTTTTGGTGGTCGACAGCAGCAGACGTGCATCAGCAGTTCAAGGCGAAAAAGTTTTTCTTTAAGTGACTCGATTTTTTTTTATACCGAAGTTTAAATTGGTTAATCGCGAGTGCACTACACTGAGCAGCAACAACAGACAGACACCAAGGGAAAGAGAAAGCAGGCTGAACTGCCAAATTATTTATTAGTTGTACCAGCGCCAAATTCCTAAGGGTGAGTCTCGAGACATGCTTAGATAGGGAATTTTTTTTATGTGTCGCAAACCTTTTTTCAGGTTTGGCGCGTTTTCTATCTCGATATAACGTTCGTCCATTCGTGATACGTAATAGTTATATTTAATAATTAATAAAATATTATTCATATTTTGGCGCCCAAACATGTAGGGCCTGTGTTGTTTATTTAAACGAACGTCCGCAAGCCCCGACCAAAATTCTAAATCAATGTCATTGTCATCAGACGTTTTCTAATGCAGATTTTACTTTCCATTATTTTGTTTTTTTTTTCATATCTCGTTTTCTGCTAAGTACACTAACTGAGGATTAAAATAAATGGCTCATATTGTATTTATTACCCGGTAAATAAATAACTATCTAATAACTATCATTGGGCGAAATCAGCAGATAAATCCGATTTTCGATTACTGATTTATGAATGCCGATTTTATGCGGTAAATACAGTGATTGCTGATTGCGACTGATAAATTTGGTAATCATGATTGGTAAGACAGTTTATCGACTGTACGGCCAACTGTTAACGCCAAAATAGAGAATGAACTGCAGAACTTACAGCGTTAAAAGCCCTCAAAAATATTGACAATATATTTTTGACCAAATGTAATAAGCCAGAGAATAACCTTAACACAACATTCAGTGTCATTCAATAGAGAATCATCAGAAATTGCAAGTCGTAAATCAGTAATCGTAAATCGGATTTATCTGCTAAATACGCCCATTGTCTATTGGTAAAGGAAAAGTGGAAAAGGACTATGGACTAAGAGCTAAATCCACCGTTCAAGTTAGAATACTGGTGGTATCTGTGTGACGTTTTCGGATAAATGTCCAAATCTAAAGGGTCATACCATTTCGTCATACTTTCTCTTTCTTCCCTTTTATTTTTCTAAGCTCTTTAATAGTAGTAACAACTTCTTTTTTAATATACTTTCCTGGATGTGGGTTACAATGGCATTAAGCTATGATCCTTCGGATAGCCAGATGAAATGGAATTTTGTTTACTAGTTTATAAATTCATTTGATGATTGGTGTTTAAGTAAAATAAAGTTGCTGGATATAGTAAGTGGATAAAACCAAGCTACTTTTATTACCGCACTTTAAGATTGCGCTCTAATTTTCAGAAGATAGTCTTTTGTTTATTATTTTTTCTTGTTGCATACCAGGGAATATATTTTATGATATTTGAAATCATTTATTTGATTCTACTTTTGGCTTTAGCGTTCTTATATATTAGTCTTTGGTTAGTGGTAGGTTTGAGTCATGCCAGTAAATCGTAGTTACGAGGATTTAACTCAAGTGGGATATACAGAGAGTGATTGCTTTGTCTGCTTAGCAACAATTGAATTTTTTGCGCAGTTGCTGAGTACAGCCTGCGGTCATACGTTTCATAGGGTTTGCTTCAACGCAAAAGTAGGGAACAAGAAGATTTGCCCAGTTTGTAAACTATCTTTGCGCTCTTCTACATTAAGCTTACTTAGTGACTCAGGTGATCAGCCAGCAAGTTGTCCAGATGCTGCATGCAAATACCAGTTTCCATGCTACAACAGCAAATACAGCTCCTGGTCATGATTTGCCTGGGGCTGCGGCTGAAAGCCAGCCCTCAGAACCTGATCCAAAGACATCAGCTCCATCCCCATCTGTAAGCGAACTGCAGCAGATAATAGCCGATCTAGGCAAGCCGAATTGTTTAACCAAGCGTCTCTTAGACAATCGGAAATGCTTGGTCAGGCAATTTCACACGGGTTTTAAAAAATATTGAATACTCTTACAGCTCAGTTGCCTACCACCGAATCAGCTCTACCTAGGGAAGGAGAAGACAGAAAAACATTGCCAAATCCGGCTGGGCCACATCCGTCACCGATTAGTGTTGATATTCGACCAGAAAGGATCAACCAAATACTCGTTAACTGGAAGCTAAGATTTTCTGGTCGAACCTCCATGTCAGTTGAAGAGTTTATATATCGGGTGGAGGCCCTCACTGTTCAATCCTTAGACGGTAAATTTAAAATACTCTCGCGCTACATTAGCAACCTGTTTGAAGGGACCGCTAGTGATTGGTATTGGCGATACCACAAGCTCGCGGCATAGTTTGGCAAGACTTAAAAAGAGCGTTGTTAGTACAATTCAAAGATGAGCGAACAGACGTGAACATTAGAGCCGCGATCGATCGTAGAAAGCAAAATCAGAATTAGTAATTCGATGAGTTCTACGAGGCCATCGTATTATTGACGAATAAATTGTCAACTCCGTTGCCAGAATCATCCTTTTTGGAGTCTCTGCGCTCTAATTTGTTGTCAGTGCAAAGTATCGCTCAATTACGTCATCTTTTCAGAACGCGGGAAGTGTTTATGCAGTCTTTAGTTAAGTCTCAAGGAAATAAGCCACACCCTGCCCCTTATAGATTCATACACGCAGTTGAAAATCCGCCTGACTATGAGTCAGATGTCAGTGATGCTGATATAGAAGTGGTAAGCCTGTCCTGTTGGAATTGCCGTGCTAGTGGTCATCGTTACCAAGAATGTGTGTCTGAACGTCACATATTCTGCTATGGTTGCGGCCAACCGGACACATATAAGCCGTCATGTCAAAAATGCAACGCCGCAAAAAAAAGCCAAGGGTGTGCACTGTTGAGAAGTGCACGCAAGCCTGTAGCTTCGAAGGCGACGAATACAGACTAACTGTTTCCGTTGCAACTTCCAATTCACCAGATTCTTCACCTTTACCGAATGTTTCATTATCTTCCTCAGATATAGACCTAAAAATTCCTTGTAGAAAAACTCGTTCTCAATTACGTCGCACCAAATATTATAAACTCCGCAAACAAGAAAAGAAGGCACTGATATATGCGATAGTTGCGCACGACCTAAGACCCTATGCCGAGGTCACATTATTAAACAAAAAGATGACTGGATTGATGGACACGGGTGCATCAATTATTTGCATAGGGGGTGACTTGGCAAAAGAGCTGCTTGAACGAAGCGTTCGATTTAAGCCAATGCACTATGGTCCAAAAGTCGATATTTTTGGCATAAACAACTCTAAAAATTGACTTACAGACCCCAAACTTTGAGAAAAAAAATTTTTTTAAATAAGAGTATGCAAACAAATTTTTAAGTCTGTGCACCCACGCCCTCTTTTGCCTCCCATACAAAAAAGTATTATTATAAATTGAGTATAACTACAAGTTAGTTACATTTTTTTTAGGAATGACTTAATAAATATCTTACATATATGGAGTTTTTTTTTTTAAAAAATTGGTTTTTGTTTTAATTGCCATCTTCTTCTTCTTCTTCTAGTACTATAGAGCATCCTTCATTTAGGTCCTCATCAGAATCAGAATCAGATGGCACGCCCAATTCTTTTTCATTTGGGTTTTTATTTTCGGTAGACGCCAACTCCAAAAGACTTAATACTTTTTTGGGAAGAGGTTTTTTTGTGTTTTTCTTTTCTCTTTGCTTTAAACAGACACTAGATAGTAATGAATCTGAGGAATCTATCGCCCTGTGGAAAAGGTCAGTCATAGTATTGATTCGACTATTTTTCTTTGCGTGTGAGAGTCAGTCTTTTTTGTAGATCTTATTCCGTGCTTTTGAAGCATTTTCGCCTAAGGATCCTAGTGGAACCAACGTCGAATTATTTATTTGAAAACAGTGGACTAATACTTTCTGAATTGTTGGAGGCATTGGGTACCACGGGTGTTTGTGCATATATAAGTAAAATGTTTTCTCACAAAAAGTCCGAAAATTTGTAGAGTTTATATAGTGGTTACAGGAAATTGCTATTAATATAATGTGAAGATTATTTAAAAGGGTTTTGTCAAAGCAAGTTATGGATGATAGTTGTTGACATTTTGCAAAAGCTCTTCTTGCTGTATTACCGTCGTTGCTGTTGCCACTGCCATTCTGCTTCGGCTGCTTATTCGAAGACCCATGTCATTCCAAATCTTTTCCTGCATATATTTTTGCGTTCACTCATTTTAATCTTGTCATCACCTTTTAGCCATTTTTGTATTTCCATGTATGCTCAGGACAAATTCTAGAAACCTGATCCAAGCATGTAGAGGACTTACCCCAAATTTTAGAGCTTCAAGCTTGGGGCAAAGGTTTTTGAACTAAAATCTTTGGTTTCCAGTACTTTTGTTGGGGTGACACCACAAATTGGAGTTGATTTAGTACCAGTTAGTACGATTAGTACTTTCCCATCAATGAGTGTCATATGCATTTTAAATGTTACTGCTATGTCATCACCCTCCTCCAGTTTACAAGAAAACGTTTTCAGATTGTCTATTTGAAAGTATAACTGATTTTTTTCCATAATTATGTGATCAGTGGTTTCTTTTACAAATTGAATTTTTAGCGACCTGCAAAATCGAATGGACTGCGGTGTTCTGTTAACCCAGATGTTTCGCTGAAATGAGTCAATCATTTTTATGGGTATAACAGAAGTAACAAACAAAGAGTCATCTGAAAGCTGTACGTCAGGTGTTTTAGTTTCAAACTTCTGCTTGTATTCACTTTGTCCAGGTGATCCGTCAAAACAATAACTGCAAATTAAATTGAGTTCAGAACTATCCGGAAATGGCTTGAAAACATCGGACTGCATTTTAATTAATCGCTGTGTAGTATGATGCAAAAGGTTTTGTAGTGAGACTTGAGCAGTAGTTTCTGTAACTTCTATACCGATTGGCCGACACTGCATTTTAGCTTCTATTACTTGATTGTAACCCTAGTGTTGACATATTGCTGTTTGGTTAATGAATTTTCCAGGATGTAGGCTAGAGCTTTATTTGGTGTAAGTGGAGTCGGTTTTGCATTTGGAGTTGTTTTTTTAATTCCGTTGTGTATTCAGGTCTTCTATTCAGCATGCATAAGAAGATCTGTATTGTTATCTTTTTCATTTGCTAGTTCAGATGCCAATTTCTATTTCAATCTTGGCCCTGCGATCTTATAAGACAAGGTTGGGAGTCCAGGTTGTTGTAGTATCTTACAGTTTTCATTTAATATAATTGATATTTTAAGCGACATCCATTTAGCATGCTTTGACTTAAAACGTTCGACCATATAGTTACATTTTGGAAGTTTTTCTTTTATAAAGGATTCAAAATAACTTATTTTTTTTGTTTTTTTCTAATCTTTTGTCATCTTCTACGTGGTAATTGCTAATTTTTTCATAAATCCAATCTGACACAAATGATATTTTGCGATTGTTGCTGCGCCAAATATCGAAGAGATCGCTATAACGAAACTCGAACGTTCCTGAATATTGTGGAATTGTGAGAAAAGGGGGACGAACGGGGAAAATGTGTTAATTAGCGATGAAAAACGACATTTATTTGTACAAGTTTACGTACTTAGTTTTTGTTGGGTCGTTAGATTTATTCCACGAAACACAGGGGACGCATGTTAGTTTTCTACAAAAATACACATATATTGGACAATAAACACAACACGAAGACTAAGACTACACATAAATGTAGTAAATACAGTGAATTCTAAACACCTTGATCTTCAATTTCCATTACTAACTTGAGTTTGTTGGGACAGAGAATTTTTATTTTCACGCACAAACGTAAACAAAGTAATTTGGCGGCAATTTCTTAATCCTAAGCAGCTGATCGATTGTGTTCTTTTGAAAGCTCGTAAAAATCTTCACTGAAGCTTTTAAAGCTTTATTTTATAAGTTTTTGTATGTATGATGTATTAACTTTAAGAATTTAAAATACAAAAACACAATACATTAACATAAAAATTTAAGCTTTATGCCAAAAAATCGGCCTCTCGGACCATAGTGCAATGGTGGCGTTCACCAGCATAAGTCGATGACCAAAAATCGACTAATTTTATTAGATTGTACTGGTGAACGGGCGTGCTGTGCAATCATGATTGCTAATTTTCGTGATTGTGTTAGATGTTAATCCATCAAAGTATTTCTTTGTTAGATTGATTTGATTTGTGATTGTTATCGAAAGCAAACAGATGACAGAAATAAAAAAGAATTCATTTTGTGAAAACTAAAACAAAATGGGCAAGGAATCGTCTTTACTTATTTCAGTTTGGATGTTGGCAAAACGGGAGTCCGTCTCATCAGTAGGTGACCGCTTCGACATACCAAAAAGCCCTTAATGGAATAGCCAATGGAATAGCTAATGGAATAATAGCCAATGTTCTTAATCCAGGAGCCCACACCCACGCACACCGCGTCCCATTCACAGCGTCCCACTTGCACCTTCAAATACATCTCGCAAGTCTGCCACACCAACGGCACCAGCTCTGCCCTAAAGATGACTCGCTTCACCGAGGTGTGAATGACTTGTGCCTCTTCCGGTATCGCCTGCAGCACCTCCAGCATGATCCAGAGCTGCATTCTATCAAAAACCATTCACCAGCAACCAAACACTTTTTTTTATTGTTGATTTATGTTAGATGATTGATGTGTGCTGGTGAACACGCTCAATGTCTTCAACAGTTAGGACTGCTGTCGGAAAGAGACAAGACATTATAGGTAAAATTCAAACTGATGTGAACTATAAGGGAACTACCAAGATTCTCACATTATATTTATTGCCGTCTCTAACCAAACCTTTGTACCTGGGAATACATTTTTGGCATGAGTTTCAGCTATTGCTAGATAATAATGGCGAGTGTCAAGACTTAAAGGTACAAGTAGTTGTAGTTTTGGTACAAAATTGCCAGGCAAGGACCGCCTCTGTATTCACAGTCGCAAGATGAATGAGAAAACGAGAAAGGACGCGTATCCAATGCCAATCATAGATGGTATCTTGAGTCGGTTGCCCAAGGCAGAGTTCATCACTAGTCTGAATTAAAGGACGCCTATTGGCAAATTCCCTTCGCCAGAGGCTCAAGAGACAAAACTACCTTTTCAGTACCTGGTAGACAACTTCACCAGTTTAAAGTGATGCCGTTCGGACTTACAAATGCGCCACCATCCATGTCCAAACTTATGGACCGAATCATTCTGGCACATCTCAGAAACGAAGTTTCTATTTGGATGATTTCCTAATCGTTTCTGATACGTTTGATCGACACGTGAAAGTATTAAAGGAATTGGCAATTAAATTAGAGCAAGCTGGCTTGACCATTAATCTGGAAAAGAGCAAGTTTTGCGTACCAAAAGTCCATTATTTCGGTCACGTAGTTTGCCATGGAAAGATTAGTATGGGTGCTGACAAAATAAAAGCTATAAGGGAGTATCCAACTTTACGATCTGTTAAACAATTACGTAAATTTTTAGGTATGACAGGGTGGTACCACAAATTTTTAAGCAACTATGCTTCTATTGCCACCGCTTTGACAGATTGTTTAAAGAAGAATGGAGCATTCACTTGGCCACACTCAGCAGAGGAAGGTTTTCAGGCTTTAAAATCTGCAATGTGTAACGCCCCTGTGCTGCACACTCCCAATCTTAACACTCCCTTTTTCATACACTGTGATGTGAGTCACACATGCGTGGGAGGTGTGTTGATGCAAGTTAATGACAAAGGCGATGAGGTTCCGATCGCGATTATGTCGCGGAAGCTTAACAAGTGCCAACGAAGTTACTCAATAACTGAAAAAGAATGCTTGGCAGCCTTAGTAAGCATAAAAAAATTTAGAGCTTTTGTGGAGGGCTATGAATTTACTGTCATTACTGATCACGCTTCTCTAAAATGGCTTATGGGGCAATCTGACCTAAATAGTCGGATGGCAAGGTGGGCCCTAAAATTACAGGGATTCTCATTTAAGATTCAACACCGCAAAGGCAGTAAAAATATAGTGCCGCGTTGTGGCGAGTTTACACCGAAGATCTAGCAGAATTAAGACTTGAGAATCAATTGGATCTCAAGTCTGAACATTTTAACTCAGATGAATATCTGGCTCTCAAAGAGAAAACTGTGAAAAACCAGACACTTATGCCAGATGTTAAGGTTGTAGGCAATCATATTTACAGACGTACCGAGCACACCACTGGTGAGAAAGTAGCTTATGATCTGTTAAAAAATTTGGGTTCCAAAAGGTCTAATACCAGATGCACTCAAAATTGCTCATGATCATCCTCTCAGTGCTCATGGGGGAATCAATAAAACGCTCGAGCGGTTACGCCGCTGTTATTTTTGGCCGAATTTGCTAGGGGACGTCAAACAATTTATAAATAGCTGTGACGTATGTAAGTCCACTAAACATCCGAACCGTTCCTTACGACCTCCACTCTGATAACAAGAGAATCAAAAAGATTCTTCCAAAAGCTTTTTGTTGACTACCTTGGTCCATATCCACGGAGTCGAGAGGGAAATATTGGAATATTCGTGATACTGGATCACTTTTCCAAGTTTCCTTTCTTAAAGCCAGTGAAAAAGCTTACCACGGAGGCGATTCTGCCATATATGGAAGAAGAACTGTTTCAATGCTATAGCGTTCCTGAGGTAATAATCTCAGACAACGGCGTGCAATTTAAATCCCACGCTTTTAATGTAAAAATACGGTGTACTACATGCTTACACCGCTGCTTATGCCCCTCAGGGAAATGCTTCAGAGAGAGTGAACAGGTCCATCCTTGCGGCCATTAAGGCCTACATACACCCGTCTACACAGCCACAGCTACTGTTCATGTTCATATGTATTCCCTGTTTAATTTTCTGGTTGATTATTGAACTATAATTAAACCTCGACCTTGAGCCTGGTAACATTCACTTTGACTAAAATCAAAACAGGTTGTTAAACCCATGTTCGGTTTAAATAGTTATGCTTGTCTGCAGGCTAAATGAAAATTAATCGGCAAATTACGCACTCGTACAGTTGTACATTACATTGAGTTAATTTTCCTTAATTCTTAATTTAGAACTTGTCTATGTAATTTGAATTGCACTTAAATCTTTAACTGAATTAAAAATATTAAATATTAAAAATATTTTTTTTGTGAAATGTCTATAGAAATTGGCAGTGACTGTTGCATTTTCGATCGATGCGCTTGATTCTCTCGTGCCGATTTCGTTTGGCTATTGGTTTGCCAAAAATAAAACGAAAGCAAATTCGTTCGGTATTGAGAACAACAAATCCAAACCGAAACGGAATTGCTTTTCACTTTTAAAAACGTATCGGAATTGAGAACGTGCCTGATAATTATTACGTGGGGTCTAACAAAAGTTCGGTAAGCAGGTGACTTTTTAGTAGTTTTTTTTTAAGCCCAAAAAATAGCAGATCCTTAGTAATTGTTTTATGGGACTTGGTTTAAAATTTCAAAAAGATCAGATGAAATGGAGACGAGAAAACGCAAAAAAGATGAAAGTGACAGATAAAAATCCACCACCAACGCAAACAGAAATTCGTCATGTGATTCTCTACGGTTTTCGGCGTAAATTAAAGCCATTACAAATATTCGATGAATGCCAAATTGCATATGGAACGATTGGACCGTCTCTAAAAACTATCCCAAACGGGACATTTTTCTGTAGAGGACAAGCCGCGAGAAGGTCAACCAAAATCTTCGAGCGACGAGATAAACGTAGCCAGAGTTAAAGCTAAACTAGACGAAGACCCTCGATCAACACAGGAAATGATTGCTAATGAACTGGGCTTAAATGCCAAGGCCGTATCTCGAATATTGCATCATGGTCTGCTGTACACGAAGAAGTCTGCGAGATGGGCTCCACGCATTTTAAATACCGCCCAGAGGGCTCGAGTGCACTTTTGCCCAATATTTCCTAAATAGTTTCGAAAATGGGCAGTCTAGTACCTTTAATAAAGACGTTACTGGAGACGAAGCTTGGTTCTATAAGGAAACCAAACAGCAGACCAACAGGAGCAAACCCACTCATAAAAGCTAAGCAACAATAGTCTGCAACAAAAGTGATCATACTAAATGTGATGATACTTCACCAGATCAAAAAATGTAGCTGGAGGTAAAGGGTCAAAAACCTAATCCTAAATTTAACCCCAAAATTTACCCCCCCCGCTCCCCTTTCCTAAATCCATATTAACTAAACTTAAATTGAATTCAAATTTTAAATAATTTGTTATTTTTTAACCATTCACATAAGACATAGATGGCAAAAATTACAATAAACTTTGATCTTGACTAATTATAAAAATTTCCATAAATATCAAACCTCAATCTCTAACCATTTCTAATTTTTCCCTCCTTTGTACGAAGAAACAAAAATATATATTAATAACCCCAAACCCACCCGGCTGTTGATGCTTATAGATCAAGAATACATATACTTTAGGTTGAGGTGGGATGCTTCCTTCGGGCTGTTACATACTTTTGTACAAACTTATTATACTCTGTGATTCTCTGGTACAGAGTATAAAACTAGGGGAAGCTTAACTTCGGCTCGGCCGAAGTTTTGTATACCTATAGAGATTAAGGTTGTGCTTAATCGGCTATAATATTTATAATATTTATTGTTTCACATAACTTAATTAGTTTAACAAGATTTCTTTGTTGAGATTTCAAAGTTGCACACCTACTGACTCTCCTGGAGATGAGAGGGATGAAAGCTGCGTCATAGTGTGACCATAGTCGCCAGAGTAATCGATAGTCGTTCATATCTAGTGGTGGCAGAGTCGCCACATACCCATGCAGCCTCCATTGGAAAAAAAAAAATTTTACTAACTAATAGCCTATTTCCACTATGATCACATATTTCGATATGTACATATTTGTTTTCTGAGCGTTTCCATATGATAAGCACATATTTTACAGTTTCGTAAGCATGTGAATGGCAGTTGACAATTCAAATTTGAGTTATTATGCATTACATTATTGCACTAAGTTCTATGGAGCTCAAAACATTAAATGCAGTTGCATTTAGAATGAGACATTATTTTATAATTATTGCTTAAATACTTGCTCAAATAAAATTGACAAAAGACAAAAGAATTACAAGTTTGATATTGCTTCACGCGAAAATTTCACCTTTGATATGTGTTTGCCAAATAAAATTAAAGAACAAATTCCTAGACTCAAATAAAAAAAATAAATAAAAAAAAGTATACTAGCTTCTATGTTTTACTTAACATTTTATTTTATAGTTTAAACATAGACTAAAATTCTATATTGGAATTAAACATGCGCTCCGCAATCTTCAAGCGAGCAGTCGCTTGTCGGTCAAGTACCTCCATCCGCTCTTCTGTGACAGCCACCATAGCCTTCACAAACGGTGTCATCTCGGCCTGGTCCAGTTTGCGTTTCTTCAGGCACACTAAATTCCCATGTGAGGCCAGTGATTCCACACGAGTCACTTTAACTCAACAACTGGTTGAAAAAGAGTATGATGGCTGCATTGACTTTACGGCTCTCATTTTGATAGAGCACCGTTTAAAACACCTTGCGTTTTTAGTTCAGACCTGTAAAAAAAAATCCCTAAATGGGTAGTCCTTCCAAGACACTGACTTACGTTTTGAAGCCATCTGAAATCAAATTTATTAATATTAAATATAATATTGTGAAACTCGCGCTTTCCTTCAATTATCAATTCAAATTAATTTTAAATCAGGGTTGACTTTTTGTGACATCGATAACATCAGGGTTGATTTTGTTGTGACATCAATATGAAATAATCTAGTATTTTCGTTTACAACACTGTTATCACTCGTGGCGAATGGACACATATATTAAATATGTACATATTTTTTCTATGGAAAAAATGTTACATATTTTTGGATATGTGATAAAATGTGAAAATATGTACATATTTGCTATAGTGGAAATAGGCTATAAGACTTATTTTCGGACCTTTCTTTTCAAAGGGAGCTTTACTATATAGATGTCCGATTTCGACCAAACATTATGGAATCATGGAAAAGCATAACAAACTAACAATCACGAAATTTGCTGGCGATGCCATTAAAACCAAAAAGTTTTGCTCACCATAAGTTTTTTGACCGATTATTTGTACTGCAGCTATAGTATATGCTATTGTCATCCGATTTCGACAAACTTTTGTAGAATTGTGTGAAAGTATATTAAATAAGTATATGCCAATGATAACGAAGTATCCATTGGAACAAAAAAGTTGTTCTCACTAGAACTAGTTCGATATACGCAATAGTCATCCAATTTGACAAAACTTTGTAGAAGTATGTGAAAGCATAGCCAATAAATAAATGCAGATTTTAAGGTCACTTCCATTGAAAACAAAAAAGTTTTTATAACTAAGTCTTCTTTTAGACTATACTTTTCAATGATAGCGATGATACTATATAAATGTCCGATTTCGACCAAACAGTGGAATCATGGTAAAGCACAGCAAACAAAAAAATACGAAATTTTTTTTTAGACTTATTTTGTATTTATTGAATCTTCTCTTAATGAGACTAACAATAATTTTTCAGATCTTAATCTAGAAACTATTTTATAAACCATCCCCTGTTGGAGATAGTTTGTGTTCTGCGGCCCTTCAATTCAGTCGCTGGGTTGGTAGGTCATTTCTCCTGAGACGAGAATGCGTTGCTAGCATGGAAAGAGATTTTGCAAGTTGATTTGGGTGGGTAAGAAGCTTCTCAGAATATTTTTGTTTAAGTTGCTCTATTTCAGTTTCGACCAATGGGATGCTGAGATCGTTGTGGATACACTCATTGCGAATGTACCATGGCGCTCCAGTGATGGTTCTGAGAATTCTTGACTGTGATCTTTGGAGGATGTCCACACTGCTCGCACAGGCATTTCCCCATAACTGCGAGCCATACGTCCAGACAGGCTTTATGATGCTTTTGTACAGCAGGACTTTATATTCCAGTTTAAGAGGGGAACGGGAGTTGATTAGCCAATGAAGGCTGTTGGCCTTTAGCTTGATTTGAAGCTTTTTCGACTCTATGTGTTTGCGCCATGTGAGCCTTCTATCGAGGTGCACACCTAGGTATACAACATCGTTTGATTGCGGGATCTGGGTTGCATTTAAGGATAGCTGGGGACAGGTGCTTCTGTTGAGTGTGAACGTCACATGTTTACACTTTTGCTCGTTGATTTTTATGCGCCAGTTGGCCAGCCACTCTTCCACTTTAGCTAGGTGGCTTGCCAGGAGACTTGTTGCGGTAATTGGACATCGTGATCTGCTTAATATTGCCGTATCATCCGCAAAAGTACTTATTGTAAGTCGAGGGTCTGTTGGTATGTCGGCAGTGTACATTACATATAGGAGAGGACCGAGTACGCTACCCTGCGGCACTCCGGCTCCTATAGTGAACTCTTCCGTTGTGTACTCATTTTGACGAACTGTAAATACTCTGTTACTGACGTAACTTTCTAGGACTTTGTGAGTATTTGGAGGAAGCATTGTCCTTATCTTGAATATAAGACCATCCAACCAAACGCGGTCAAATGCTTGGGCAACATCTAAGAAAATTGCAGAGCAGTATTCGTGGTGCTCAAACGCAGTCCGAATGTCTGAAGTTAAACGGTTGACTTGCTCAATAGTCCCATGCTTTGCTCTAAACCCAAATTGATGTGAGGGAATGATATTTTGTGTATGGGCATCAATTTTACTGAGTAGGATCTTCTCAAATAGTTTTGACAGGCAAGGTAGCAGACTAATGGGTCTGTATGATGACGCTTGTGTTTTATCTTTTCCTGGTTTCTGAATCATTATGATTGTGGACTTCCTCCACTGAGTTGGAAAGTATCCACATCGCAGAACAGCATTGAAAAGCCTTGAGATATATGTAATGGCGGGACTTGGAAGTTCCATAATCATTTTAGGTGTAATAAGGTCATGTCCAGGGGCTTTTCTGGGATTTAGCTCTCCGATGGCATTTTTTATTTCTAGCGAATGAACTTTGATTGGGTCAGTTTGTGCGGCGGTCGGAACCAATGGAAGTTCATAGCCATTGGTTGAAGGATTTGGCTGGAAAACATTTCTAAGGTGAAGTGCAAAGACAGTTGCCTTTTCTTCGTCGCTGCGGGCCCATCTTCCTGTCTGATCTCTTAGAGGCGTGTCTACCTTTGCAGGTGGCTTTATGCTGGCGCGTGCCCTCCATAGGGGAAATTTGGTGCTTGTAGGCGATAATTTTTCGATATAACGGCTATGTGCAAGCTGTTCTTCGGCTTCGAGTGCTTTGCGAAGTACGCGTTCTGCAAGTCTCAGACGATTTTTTGCGGCAGGCGATCTAAAGCTTTGCCATTCTCTTCTTGCACGCCGCTTTTCTGTGACCAGCCGGTCAATGTAACTGTTTGTCAATCTACGATCTTGCTGAGGTGCTGTTGTTGTCGTTTGGGGGTTTGAGTGATGAGCAGCGGCAGTAATAATAGAGGTGAGGGCTTGAACAGTATTGTCGATGTCTTCTTCGCTGTTTATGGTTGGGCTCAGCTCGATGTGACTGCTGATATATTTTTTGTATTTGAGCCAGTTTGTCTTGTGTGATGTCAGTCTCCGAGGATATTCTCTAACATGAGGGCACTCCAGAAGGGTGAATATTATTGGAGAATGGTCTGACGACAAGTCAGCAAGGGCTTCTGCAGTTACCAAGTTTTGTGGAACTTTTCTTGTTATAGCAAAGTCTATAAGATCGGGTAATTTCTTTGGGTCTGCCGGCCAGTATGTAGGCCTACCCGGAGATACATAGTCGAGTTTGTTTGATGCGCGCGTGAGTACGCTGTAGAGTTGCTTCCCTTTGGGATTGGTCAGTCTGGAGCCCCAGTGGGGATGTTTCGAATTATAGTCACCCGCAGCCAAGAAGCGTTGACCAAGTGTATTAAAGAAATCTAGGAATTGATTTTCTGATATTGCGAAACGTGGGGGACAGTAAACCGCGGACAGAGTGATATTGCCTCGTTTAGACTCTACACATATCGATGTGGCTTGTAGGTAGTTTTCCGAAAATCCTGATAGTGGGTAATGCTTGATGCGGCTTCTGACGAGGATGCCAGTGCCACCATGGGCTTTGCCATCTGGGTGATTTGTGCCGTAAAATGCATACCCAGGTAATTGAAAATTGTATCGGTCCGTCAAGTGAGTTTCTGCAAGAAGCATTATGTCGATTTCATTGTCTTGGAGAAATTTTGATAACTCCACTTTGTGGCGGGGAATGCCATTTGCATTCCAGAGTGAAACTCGTAGGAGAGCCATTATTTGGATTGTTGCGAAGTGAGCATTTGAATGAGAATTCCTTGCGTTCTCATTTGTTCTTGCATTGCGTTTTGCATAAATACCATAAAATCCTTCAGCGTCTGCTGTAACGATAGAAACATAGTTTCTAAGCTACTATAGTTTGATGGTTCTTCCGCTTGTTTTGATGGCAGTGTCGGCTCACTTCGAATTTCATGCGAAACCGTAGATATGGGTGCGGGTCTGTCATTTCCTAGTTTCAAGGCGCTTGCGAAAGAAACACCTTGGGTTGTATTCGTTGGGGCAAAGGTCGATCTCGTAGCTTTGGTGATGAAGACTCCAGGGGTCGACTGCGAGGGTGTGAACTGATTAAGGTTTCCATTGGATCGGGCAAATTCTGTGCGTGTACTAATCCTGCTCTTCAGATCTTTGTAGACTGGGCAACCTCTGTAGTTTGCAGTGTGGTTACCTCCACAGTTGCTGCATTTTTTGACAGATGGATCCTCCTTGTTAGCAGGGCATGAGGCAGTGTTGTGCAGCTCTCCGCATGCTACACAAACTGATCGCAGGGTGCAGTAGGCTTTTGTGTGCCCAAATTCTTGGCAATTGGTACATTGCACTGGATTTGTGCGTTTGTGCGGCTCCTCTACGGTTATTCTGCGGTGCAATAAGAAAGGCAGTTTGTAAATTGGATGCACTTCATTATTTTTTGGAGCTGTGTCTTCCGGGCTTAGTTCAATTTTGAATAGTGGCTGTGGTTTTTTGTCCCTGTTTATTAAGTTAATAACGGACTTGACCTTGAATCCCTTTTCCTCCAAGGCAGATGCGACTTCCGTTACAGGTACACTTGATTCAATGCCCTTGATTACTACTTGTAGACCCTTGCTACTTTTTAGTTGGTAGGTGTAGTAGCTTTTTTTTCAGCTCTTAGGCATTTTTCGACTGCTCGATAATTTTCTTCGGTGTTGACTTGGAGCTTTGTTTCGCGGATATTGCCTTTGTTGACGGATGTTACATAAAAGTTGTTGTTGCCTATTAGCGATACAAGCTTTGGGACTAGGGCCGCACAGTTGCTATCCCTTATATAAATGGGTGGAGGCTTTGGTTTAGGGGCATTCGGAGTCTTTTCTTCACACTCAGCATCAGACTGTTGGCCAAGAATTTGGAACCTATTCCCAGTGAGGGGATCTTTGTCCACAGGTGTATCGCTTGTTTTGTTTATCTTTGAAATGTTGCCGCTGTTTTTGTTTTGCGGGCTTAATTTGCGTTTGTTTATTTGTACATACCGATCGATGCCAGTCTGCACATACGAGCGGGTAGTGGGTGTTGCATTTCGTTGTGTATGATTTTGCGGGAGATCGTGCTGAGTTGACATTTTTGTATTAGTATTGTTTGATTTTTGTACTTGCGTATGTGTGTTTGTAGCAGTTTGTGCAGTTGCATATGTTGAAGCTGGTGTGGTGAGAGAGGAGCGGAGAGAGCTAACTATTGCCGTCGTCGCTGTAATTGTTGATGTTGTTGTTGTAACCGTTGATGTTGACAAATTTGTAGGCGGGAGTGTGGAGAGCAGAAACGTTGGTGACGCTTGGGCTGTAGTAGTGGTTGTTGTTGTTGAGAGCGGAGTTACGGGAGAGGCGCACTGAGCGCTCCATGGAGCTGAGCACCTTGCACTGGGCAAAGTTGGAGAGGCAGATCTCGGCATCATTTGTTCATCGGGTCTTAGATAGTTGTTCGTGTGATTTGACACATGCGAGAACGAGAAATATGCACTTCTATTGTTTGTTTTGTTTTGGAGCGGGGTTAATGAGCGAGGGCTAGGCCCGCTCATATTAAGCGGCTTTTAATTTCGCCTGTTTGTTTAGGTATTATTAACTATTAGATATTTTTGGACAACATAAGCACGAGTGCTTATGAATGTCCATTAGCGTCTTTTATCGCGGGTCGAAATTGTTTATTAAAACAAACGATTTAAGCACTTTTACAACGATTTAAACCGGAGCGCGACAAAAACACGTCCGACCTGTTCGGCAGCTCAAAGCTAAATGAAAAGCAAAAATATGTGAATGCTCGAGTTAAAATGACTGGAACGGCGAAGCTTTGTCTAGAGTCAACATCAGTGTCAAATTATGCTGATTTAACGATGGTTTTGATGGACGAGTTCGACAAAACGCTCACCAGCGCAGAGGTGCACAAGATGTTAGGAGAGAGGAAAAAACTACCAAACGTGAATTTCAACGAATACATGCTATGGATGCGAAAGATAGCAGCTCTGGGGACTGTGGAGGAGGAGTCGGTGATAAGATACATAGCAGAAGGGTTAAAGTTGCGAGATGACCTAAAATACCCTCTATACAGTGCACAATCCTTCGGCGAACTGCGGAGTCGATATCATACAATTGAAGCAATGATCAAATCAAGTACTTCGGGAGATCGCAAGCACTTTTTACATCGGTGTGAACTGAACGCCATACACAAAGAAGAACAAGTAAGGGAGCTGCAGTCGAGTGCCCCGACTACAAAATACCCTGTTCCCTTGATTTCGAGTGTTTTTTCTTTACATACACACACACTCACACATACAAACACTCCAACATACACACAAACGCATGGCCCCCCCTCTCTCCCATAAGCAAAATTGATTCGTTTATAACTTCGGTGCTTATTGTCCGATCTTAGTGATCTTTTCAGAACAGATAGATATTGGGCCTTACTTGATATATGTAAAGGAAGGTCTATCTAAAAAATGGTGACTCTGACAGTTTTTTGCGCTTAAAGGGGGGAGGGGGAGGAATTTTCCAAATCTGAAACAAACTCGTTTTGAATCGGGTATACACCTATCTACATGCTCTAACTCTTATAGTCTCTGAGAAACACGCGTTCATACGGACTGACGGACAGACAGACAGACAGACAGACGGACAAGGCTAAATCGACTCGGCTGTTGATGCTGATCAAGAATATATATACTTTATAGGGTCGCAAGTGTTTCCTTCTACCTGTTACATACTTTTGCACAACTTCATGATCCCCCTTTTCCCATTTTCAATGGGAACAGGGTATAAAAAGGAGCGGAAAAAAAGCAAAAGCATTGTTACGATTGTGGATCTACGGAGCATATGAGAGCTGATTGCAAGGAGGGCACTAAGTGTTTTAAGTGCAACGGTATGGGACATATGGCACGAAATTGTCCAAAGAATAATCCAATTATCAACGTAGTTAATAAGGTAAAGGAAAAGGAGCTTAAAATAAATAATCAAAACGTATCGTGTTTGACTCTGGAGCAGACGTTTCCCTTATGCGAATGAATATGTATCAGCAGAAGTTTGGCGAATATTTACTGCAAACAAGTATTACCAAGTTTTATGGACTTGGAAACGTAGCGACTTCTGTTCTAGGTACATGGGATGCAGAAGCGGAAGTGGATGGTCTGCGAACCCGACATAAATTTCTAGTGGTTCCAGATACGAAAGTCAATGTGGATATTATCTATTGGGTATAGATTTTGAGCTCATTACTGATTGTGCAGCTTTTAAGCAGACACTTTCTAAAAAAGATATACCTCGAGAAGTAACTCCATGGTTAATGTGTTTACAAGATTTTACCTTTACTGCCGAGCATCGAGCTGGATGCAGAATGCAGCATGTCGACAGCTTAAGTCGATTTCCAGTGATGTTAATAAATTCGGAAGTTAGTACACAAATCAGAAAAGCACAAGAAAAGGACGAACACTTAACAGCCGTCAGCGAGATATTAAAGAAGAATCCCTATGCAGATTACGTTGTAAAGAATGGGCTTATCTTTAATCAAGTAAATGGACAAGAACTGTTTGTAGTTCCAAGAACAATGGAAAAAGAAATTATCGTGAATGCGCACAATTTCGGTCATATGGGAGTTCAGAAGACGACGCACGGAATTCAGCAGGATTTTTATATTCCACATTTGGATAGAAAAGTGAGACAGATTACTGATATTTGTATCGTATGTATTACACTCAGAAAAAAATTCGCCTTGAATTTTAGAAAATCGCCTTATTTTAAAATTGGCCCTGGTATTTAGAAAAATTTTCTAATAACCAGAAACAGTTTTCTAAAACTTAGAAAAATATACCATAAAAAAAATTTTTTAGAAAATTTTGTTCTAAAATCAAGAAAAGGCAAGATTTTTCTGATAGTTAGGGCTTTTTTCTAAAATCACT
>JAEIFV010001695.1:0-24283 GCA_018904265.1 Lordiphosa collinella | reverse complement strand
TAGAGGTTGGAAAAGATCGGAATTTTGCTACAATCGATTTTTCGATTGTCGATGTTAGTCAACATCGATTTCACCGATGTTTTGGAGCGAAAAAATCGATAATCGACGATAATCGAAGATTTTCAAATAAAATTTAAAACAAAATAACAAGTCTTTATTCTTCAAGAATTTACAAAGCAGATCATTTTCGAGATCACAGTTTTGTTTAAAAATAATGAGTATCAGAACTTAAGTATGTAGGAGTTCATAGTTTTGGTTCATAAATAATAACGCATTAACAATTTGCGGTTTCAGAGCACATCGGCGATCTGACACGACTTGCCCGGCTTTGCTAAACATCCTTTCAGATGCACACGACGTTGCAGGCACGCACATATACTTCTTAGCTATCAACTTTAAAGCTTCTTCGTCAGAATTCTAGAAAAACAAAATAATTAATGTTAGCATGTGTAATTAGTAGGAAGTGTATTACCTTCCAATAAATCAGGGGATCCACATCTTCCTCGGCATTTGGTTTTGTCAAATACTGGTTAAGCATGATGATTGAATCAGCTCTATTGGAGGTTGGCTTGGCCGCTATTTTGAACTTTAAAAATTCAAATCGCGTACACTTTGGTTCAGGTGGTGTAGGAGGCTTTTGTGACGTTTTTAAGGACAAACAATCGGATAACTCATCTTCTAAAGCTTTTGCAGCTTCGTCGGCATTAAAAGTATGCAAGAAACCATACTTTTTGAAGCGAGCATCTATTAAAGTTGAGATTCGGGGAATGGTCCTCTTTTCATACTGTCCAAATCTCTCGGGCAATCTTTTGGCAATCATGTTTAAGGCTTCCAAAACGTTGTCGGATTTTATTTCATTACGCAATTTGTTAATTTTTTGATGCAGCTCGCTAATTATCGGAATGATTAGTGAAATGGTGACAATTTTATTTGCGGAAATTTGTTGGGTCGCGTCATTGAAGGGTCTTAGCAATTCGATTAGCTCCGATATAGTCCCAATTTCGTCGACTGATAGCGGGTTTGGAGCTTTGCGCGAAATGAGAAGCACTTTTCCAATGAAAGAGCTCAGCAATTTTATACGATCCATCATTAAAAAGGCACTGTTCCATCTGGTAGCCACTTCTTGCACAAGACCCAATGGATTTTTCACGTTTTGAGCCTCTTTTAACTTGGCATTCGCAACTGTGCTTGATTTAAAGAAGGCTACGATGCGTTTGCATTTACAAAATATATCATTAAGGCTCGGCAATTTTAAAGCTTCTTGGACGATCAAGTTCAAAGTATGTGAACAGCAAGGCAGATTTTTAAGCTGTAGTATCTCGCACGATTTTTTTATTGTTGCATCATTATCCGTCACGACACACACAACTTTTTTGTACACATCCCACTCTGTCATGACAGCCTGCAATGTTTCTGCCATGCTCTTGGCAGTATGATTTGTGGGCGTCAGAAGTTTTTGAGTTGCTAAGACTGCCGACTTTGACTCAAATCTACTGTTTATAAAAGGCAAGTTACTGTAATATAACCGTCAACCGCCTTCGAAGTCCAGCAATCTGTCGCCAGCGCAACATGGGATACAATTTTGTAACATTGATTTAAGCAAACTTTTCATATCATCGTACTTTATTCTCAAGAAGCACGTTGCGAAAGAACTTTTTGCTGGGTATTTTTGTACCGGGGATCCAACAAATGCAACTGACCACAAAAGCCTGTCTTCGAGGACACTAAATGGTTGAATATCTATAGCTATCATGCGCATTATTGCTTCATCAATAGCGTTCTTGCGAGCTGAGCCATTTTCGTAACACTTGACTTTGTTTAAATAGTTGTCAAGATTTGTATAAATATAATAAAATCACAAAATATTGCAGCCATCCCGAGTGAAATGTTTAATTAAAACCCGTGGGATTACAATATAGATCTCAGAAAATAAATTTGAACCTGATCGGATAAAAATTAAAAAAGTTCCATACAACAGTTTTCTTTAAATTTTCCACATTTCCCGACAGATATTTCCAAAACCGTTTCTTAGCACTCACTTTCAGCATACGATAAAACTACTGTAAAAACTTCAGCTTTCTATCTCTTATGGTTTGTCCTGTGCGACGGTCACCAGTCAGTCAGTCAGTCAGTCACGTTGAACAGTTTTATATATATAGACTAGCATATATCACGGCGCGCTTAGTTACGCCGCCGTCAGTGTATACTGACATCACATAAAACCGATATAGTTTTTCTTTTCCGACCGGCTTTGGGTAGCATTACCGTTATCGCTATTGCTATCGCTTTCGTTATCGCTATCGTTATCGCTATCGTGATCCTTATCGTTGCCATTACCGTCAAGATTTAAGCCAATAGGATGAAAATCGATTCTGGCTGCTGAGTTTTCCATGAGTTTTCCGACCCTAAGGTCAAATTTTCCAACATCAGAAAATTACATTTCAATTCATTTCCCTTACTATCCTTACAAACCGAATTTTAAGTCAATCGGATGAAAAATACATTTTTGCTTATCGAATTTTCCTTGCGGGCAGATTTTTCGAAATCGGCAAATACGTGTCGAATTATTTCCTACACTTCGCTTCAAATCAATCGAATAAAAAAAAATTACCTATACAAACTTTTCCGACGCTTTTAATACCTAGTAGATTGAAATGGGTTAAAACCTGCATATTTTAATTGTTGTAAATAAAAATCAAATCCTTCGTGACTTTAACTTATCACTCCCACTTGCACATCACTAATTGTTACCACGGCTGACGTTTTGCAGCACTGCCTTTTGCCGCAGCCCTGACTTTCGGCGTCATTTTGAAAACAACTGTAAACTATTCACCAATGTACAAACAAGCGAAGTGCAAAACTGAATCAAACAACTGAAGAAAAATATAGAAAACTGTACAAAAATAAGTGAAACTTCACAAATTATAAACAAATCAAGTGAGTAGACGACAACAATCATTTCTATTTGTGTGCTGAACTTGAAATCTTACTCCAACAGGCAACATGTCTTTACCACGCTCAGAGACGCCGTTACGCCGCTCCGCAGTGGGCAGCTTCCGTGGTGGAAGAGGGGAGCGAGTGAGCATGCTTAACGACCAGACGCCAGTGTCCTCCAACGATGATGAGTCGGAGCGCCGCGAGGCGCGCAGGCAGACCCTGGTGAGAATGCCGCAGCGCATGAGTATGGCTCCCCTGGAGTCCATCGAGGAGAACGATACGATCCTCAAGTGCCTGGAGATCTACTATGGCAACAAGCTGAGCAAGGACAATGCCTGGAACTTGTCCCTGATCGACACACTGTCCACGCTATTGAGTCGCCATCACCAGACTTTGAGGAACTTTAAGATGGCGGGCTCCTCGCTGGAGGCCTCTTCCAAGGTGTACGGCCTGCGGGTGGATTCGATATATTTGGATGCCATGCGCATGGCGGCCGGCCTGAATGCCAAGACATTGACCCAACAGCAGCTGAATGAGGCGGATCAAGAGGACGGAGCCAATCCGGAGGCTGGAGGCAGTCAGCAGGAACAAAATGCGGCGGCTCCTAAGCCCAAGAAGAGAGCACGTAAGGTGGTGTCCACTGTGACAAAGAACAAGGAGACTCTAAATGCACGCCTGGAGACGGCTCCCCTGCAGGATCCGGTGTTTGGCAAGCTCAACTCGACGGTGGGTTCGATCAGTGCCTCGGATAGGATGATGCACAATATACTACCCACCCGGGACTCGGAGCTGCTTCTGCGCACCACTTACAAGTTTTGGGACAGCGAGGAACTGGACCAGGAGATACCTACTTACGAGGAATTGTGTAAGCAGCACCAAACGAAGCCCACGGAGCAGTTAGTCAGTGCGGATTGGTTACAAAAACTATTGCCCTATGTGGACCAGTGGAAACTGCGTCCCATGCATACCGGCTACCACATTACAGATGCCCCCATTACCCAAAACAAACAGGGCGAGAAGGAGCTGTCGCAGCTCCCAGAACCGGAGGAGGAGTTTGAATCGCCGCGCGACTTGTCGATGGCTTTTGACATCAACGCCGAGTGTGAGCCCATTCCAGACGATGAGGAGCAACTGCTGGATGTGGTGGATTTTCAGGATGCAAAAGAATTCTCCCCGGGGGAGCAGACCATGCTAAATCAGTGAATTCAATTTAATGAAGAAGCCCCAGATCATCGAAGATCTGACCTGTGGACGGTTCCTCCAAACTGGAATACTCCTACCGACCCATGGATCAAATTTCACAATATTGGGCAGGTCCTTCATATTGGAAATTCAAACGCAGTTGTCCGAGCACCACATTTGGTCAGCATAATGCACAGAGTGCTGCTGTGGCCGCTAATCCCCGCTCCCGTGCCCAGCGAACGGCCCAGTCCCGCAAGTCAAAATATTTGCCATTTGGCGAAGAACCTGGCGACGACTCTTTTCAGGTTCTAGATGCCAACACCAAATTGCGCAAGGTCAACTATCAAAAGAACTGGGATGCCCGCAAGTTGATGTTACCCACAAAGTTCCACATTCCCGAGGACTATTTCTTCACCTACGAACTTGCACCGGGTCTGGAGGTTAAGAGACAATTTGTTGAGGCAGAAGAGTTGGAGGAGCAACTGGAAATGGTTGAGCGTGAGGAAGAAGTGGAACTATTTGACAATGAACATTTTGCCGCGGATACTCCCGGCTCGCCCACATCCATGCAATTGCCTAGTGCCTTGGTGTGCCATGTCCCAACTGATATTTTGGGATCTTCCGTTTGATTGCTGGAGTTTCCAGGATTCTCCGCAGAAGACATCTCTCCAGCAGTTGCCTAATGCTTAAGGGTCTGTATGACTCCAGTTCATCTGGAGGCTTCTCGGGCTTGTGAATCATTATAATATTGGCATTTTTTTATGCAATGGGAAAGTAGATGAGGCGTAGAGCTGCATTGAAGATGAGCAATAAAAACAATACCGCCTTGCGAGGAAGTAGCTTTATTGTTTTATTGTCCACTTCGTCTTCTCCGGGAGCCTTGTTGCTTATTACCGAGCCTATTTCAAGTTTGACCTCCTCAAAAGTATATTCTGTCGATCGCAGGGTCATGGGTTCTCGTGTACTCCCTCCTCAGGCGTTTTTCAGTGCTATTAGTCCCTCTGCCGCCGGGGTCAGTACAAAACTTCTACGAGTTGTGTGTGTGGGAAGTGGGTTTGCTGGAGCAGCTTTGGTGGCAGCAGTTCTGATTTTGCTCATGAATGAGTCAATGGCGTCATCGACGTCTTCATTGGACAGGCTGCTTGTCAAAAGTTATAAGATGCGAGAAACTTGACATAAAAAAACAGCTTTAATTTTTTCACCTCATAACAGCCTATTATTCCTAACTCTTGAAACACTTACAGAACAAGAGTTAAAAACCCCAAATTAATATCTCATCACTGGTCCTCACAAAAAAATTGCATAAAAATTGCTAAAAAATCAGACGTTCAAATGAGAGAGCCCCCTAATAAATTTTGTGCACTCATTTTATTTCGTTAATTTAAATTCTTAAAATTAGATTTGCTAAAAGGTATCACTACATTTATTGACAGTTAGGCCACCTAGTTTGTTATAAAACAATAAATATTTGCAATTAAATTTTATTTTTTTTTTTAACATTTGTCATTTCTTAAAACTCATGCGAAAATATGGCTTAAATCTGAGATAAATTGACTGTGTTTTACTATGCCAAAAAGCGATTAATTTAAAGATGTCATTCTCTTTAAATGGGAAGTGTTACTAAAATGCAAGGTTAGTCAGACACAGTCATCTAAGTTTAGAGCGAAATGCAATCGCTTATTCAAAAATCTCTAGTGAAATCTCAAGGACATCCCTGAATATTAAAATTTATCAAATGTAACAATTATAATAATCGGCAAACAAATTTCAAACAAAATTGTTACCCTTTTGTAAGGCATTTTTCAGTTAAAAAATTAAAATTGATTTGATACAAAATTTCTCTTTGATTGTCCTTTTATTAGTGCTTGTTGTCCCTTCGTTCCAGCTTTTTTTAAGTCCATCACTTTTCACTTGAAAAAATTATCAAATGGTCACGTTCAGTAAATTAAACAACCGGGTCCCAACACTTCTTGAAATAAGCTTCTGGTCAAAGTATTCTAGTCGCTTCTGGGCACACTGACATATTTAAGGAGCCAAAACTCTTGACTCAAGAAAAAGAACAATTTTTAAGCTGTTAAATGGAAACCCCGGCAGGAGCAAGTATGAAACAGTAGATTAGTATTCAATATCATATATTAAACAATTTGATTGCGACAGTTAACGCGATCGCAAAAGTCGGTGATGATGGAAGTAAATCCTCGGCCATTGTGACTTACCTTGGGGCTGCCACATTTGCTGCGAAGACCCCGGTCAGCGTACTTCAGGAGCTGCTCCATCGCTGGAACCTCATTCCCACCTATGAGCTGGGGCTGACCGAGTGGGGCAATTTCCGTTTTCGGGTCTGTTTCAAGCACCCAGACTCACTCGCTCCATGTGAGGCCATGGGTACTGGACGCTCGAAAAAGGAGGCCAAACATGCAGCTGCCAGGGCTTTGGTTGATGCGGCCTTTAATATCCAATTGGCAGAGCCGCCAAAGTGGAGCTTGGACTCTGCTGCACAACACAATCCAATTGGTGCGTTGCAGGAGCTCTGCGTGCTACGCGGTTGGCCACCATCCAAGTACGAGTGGATATCTGAGGAGGGATTGCCCCATAAAGCTGTGTTTACCATGGCTTGCACCGTTTTCGACTTGTGTGAGATGGGAAAGGGTAATAACAAGAAGATGGCCAAATGTATGGCGGCTTACCAAATGATGACTCGCTTGCAGAAGGATCATTCTCTTCTGAAGGACTAGAGTTTTAGATTTATCCTTCAATTTGTATTCGCACATCCACGTCGACTTTCCAATTAGTCATTAACTGGTTTCAAGCGATATCGCAGAGAATTCGGAAAAGTGTTTTACTTTTTTATTCCCTCTGTATTATACTATATTTACTATATAATATATACTACTATACTATATAATACAGAGGGAATAAAAAGTAAAACACCTTTTCCGAATTCTCTGCGATATCGCTTGAAACCAGTTAATGACTAATTGGAAAGTCGACATGGATGTGCGAATACAAATTGAAGGATAAATCTAAAACTCTAGTCCTTCAGAAGAGAATGATCCTTCTGCAAGCGAGTCATCATTTGGTAAGCCGCCATACATTTGGCCATCTTCTTGTTATTACCCTTTCCCATCTCACACAAGTCGAAAACGGTGCAAGCCATGGTAAACACAGCTTTATGGGGCAATCCCTCCTCAGATATCCACTCGTACTTGGATGGTGGCCAACCGCGTAGCACGCAGAGCTCCTGCAACGCACCAATTGGATTGTGTTGTGCAGCAGAGTCCAAGCTCCACTTTGGCGGCTCTGCCAATTGGATATTAAAGGCCGCATCAACCAAAGCCCTGGCAGCTGCATGTTTGGCCTCCTTTTTCGAGCGTCCAGTACCCATGGCCTCACATGGAGCGAGTGAGTCTGGGTGCTTGAAACAGACCCGAAAACGGAAATTGCCCCACTCGGTCAGCCCCAGCTCATAGGTGGGAATGAGGTTCCAGCGATGGAGCAGCTCCTGAAGTACGCTGACCGGGGTCTTCGCAGCAAATGTGGCAGTCCCAAGGTAAGTCACAATGGCCGAGGATTTACTTCCATCATCACCGACTTTTGCGATCGCGTTAACTGTCGCAATCAAATTGTTTAATATATGATATTGAATACTAATCTACTGTTTCATACTTGCTCCTGCCGGGGTTTCCATTTAACAGCTTAAAAATTGTTTATTTTCTTGAGTCAAGAGTTTTTGCTCCTTAAATATGTCAGTGAGCCCAGAAGCGACTAGAATACTTTGACCAGAAGCTTATTTCAAGTAGTGTTGGGACCCGGTTGTTTAATTTACTGAACGTGACCATTTGATGGTTTTTTCAAGTGAAAAGTGATGGACTTAAAAAAAGCTGGAACGAAGGGACAACAAGCACTTATAAAAGGACAATCAAAGAGAAATTTTGTATCGAATCTATTTTTATTTTTTATCTGAAAATTGCCTTACAAAAGGGTAACAATTTTGTTTGAAATTTGTTTGCCGATTATTATAATTGTTACATTTGATAAATTTTAATATTCAGGGATGTCCTTGAGATTTCACTAGAGATTTTTGAATAAGCGATTGCATTTCGCTCTAAACTTAGATGACTGTGTCTGACTAACCTTGCATTTTAGTAACACTTCCCATTTAAAGAGAATGACATCTTTAAATTAATCGCTTTTTGGCATAGTAAAACACAGTCAATTTATCTCAGATTTAAGCCATATTTTCGCATGAGTTTTAAGAAATGACGAATGTTAAAAAAAAAATAAAATTTAACTGCAAATATTTATTGTTTTATAACAAACTAGGTGGCCTAACTGTCAATAAATGTAGTGATACCTTTTAGCAAATCTAATTTTAAGAATTTAAATTAACGAAATAAAATGAGTGCACAAAATTTATTAGGGGGCTCTCTCATTTGAACGTCTGATTTTTTAGCAATTTTTATGCATTTTTTTGTGAGGACCAGTGATGAGATATTAATTTGGGGTTTTTAACTCTTGTTCTGTAAGTGTTTCAAGAGTTAGGAATAATAGGCTGTTATGAGGTGAAAAAATTAAAGCTGTTTTTTTATGTCAAGTTTCTCGCATCTTATAACTTTTGACAAGGAGCCTGTCCAATGAAGACGTCGATGACGCCATTGACTCATTCATGAGCAAAATCAGAACTGCTGCCACCAAAGCTGCTCCAGCAAACCCACTTCCCACACACACAACTCGTAGAAGTTTCGTACTGACCCCGGCGGCAGAGGGACTAATAGCACTGAAAAACGCCTGACCCTGCGATCGACAGAATATACTTTTGAGGAGGTCAAACTTGAAATAGGCTCGGTAATAAGCAACAAGGCTCCCGGAGAAGACGAAGTGGACAATAAAACAATAAAGCTACTTCCTGGCAAGGCGGTATTGTTTTTATTGCTCATCTTCAATGCAGCTCTACGCCTCATCTACTTTCCCATTGCATAAAAAATGCCAATATTTAATGATTCACAAACCCAAAAAGCCTCCAGATGAACAGGAGTCATACAGACCCTTAAGCATTAGGCAACTGCTGGAGAGATGTCTTCTGCGGAGAATCCTGGAAACTCCAGCAATCAAACGGAAGATCCCAAAATTCCAATTGGGACATGGTACACCAGAACAGCTACACAGAGTTGCCAACTTCGTCCTGAAAGGATTCCACGTCAAGGAGTACGTTGTGGCGGCGTACTTGGATATCCAACAGGCATTTGACCGCGTCTGGCATGATGGCTTACTAGCCAAGCTGAAGGGAACGCGCAATCCTCAGCTCCTTTTGATGGTCAGATCTTTCCTATCTGACAGGACATTTAAAGTTGTCCAGGATGGCCTTGCATCCCACAAGAAGACGATTCGAGCAGGAGTACCTTAAGGTAGCGTTCTGGGACTAACACTCTACAGCCTGTTCACAGCAGACATGCCTACTGCTTTGGACATTCCCACTGAGGAGCCGCAGGACCTTCTAATCACCACCTTCGCCGACGACACGGCGATCATGGCGCAGATGCGTATACTCGACAACAGACGTGTGTCTCAAAAGGTTTGAGAGCTGGGCCTGTCGTTGGAATATCTCCATCAGCCCCGAAAACAGCGTATCTGTCACCCACACGCTCAAAGAAGATAGTAGCCCTGGCGTCTTCATGGAGAGGTCCTCCCTCACAAAACGGCCCACAAGTATCTTGGAGTGACACTTTTCAAGAGGCTTACCTTTAACCAACATGCCGCCGAAGTTGCAGGCAAGCTTGACAGCAAGGCGAAGAGGATGAGTTGGCTACTCAACGCCAACAACAAACATTCCCTAAGAAACAAGGTCCTCATATACAAAGTGATCCTGGCACCGATTTGGAGGTACGGCATTCAGGTGTATGGCATCGCCGCGAAGACCCACCTGAACAAAATCAGGGTCTTCCAGGCCAAAATCCTGAGGAGGATTACTGGAGCCGAGTGGTTCATCCGAACTCGAGACATTGAGAGAGAGTGTGGCGTTCCGATGGTTGGCGACACAATCAACAGCCAAGCAGCGAGGTACTTGGATAAGGTCGCCGCCCACCCAAACAACCTCGCCAGGCGCTTACTCCGATCGCGTAGGATCAACGGGATCAGGGCAAGACGCAGGCTCCTAAGGATCCACCCAGGTGACCTGGCTAATCGGAGGACTTAGTCCAAGCATAGGCAACGAATTGGCTGCACACAACCTTATTGACACTCCAACTTTAATAACCATGAGCACACACAAAAACAAACACCAAACATGCAACAAAATAAATCAATAGAATAACATCCTCCTACAATATAAGTTACTTCAATTAGTAACAGTAGATTGTAAAATTTAGCCTTAAGGTTCTCTAAATAAAAAAAAAATTTTAAATTAAAAAAAAAAAAAAAAAGTCGGTTACAACAGCTGCAATTTTATCTGCAATATTGCAGTCCTCTAAAAGGTTTTCTAAAAATTTGTGTAAATTTTCTTTTGTTTGTCGATCGGTAATTTCATCACAAGTGAGCGTTCTGGATTTTAAAACTCTGTCCACTGGGTCAACGAAATGGTCAGTTACAGCCACATTCTTTTGGTTGCTGATGGATGTCCAATCATCAGTTGTCAAACACACATAATTTACAGACTCCAAGTCTTTGTGAACAGAAGCATGCGTTTCTTGAAACGTGTCTGGCAGCAGAACGTTAGAAAGAACTTTTCGAGATGGTAGTGCATAGCCTGGGCATCGGCTTACCATAACAATAAGGATCTTGAAATCTGTAGTGGCGCTTGGATAAGCAAAAGATAAAATTAAGGAAAAAGCCTAAAAGTAGGCAGCAGCTTTCCATAGGTGCCTGGCAATACACCCCAAATGGACGGGACTAGTTTGAGTAGCTTATTCATTTGTTTATATTTTAGAGAATTAAAAAACGAAACAAATTCATAGGAACTGGCTAAGCAAACCTTCTTTAGAAAATTATTTTTTTTTGTAATATAAAATATAAAATATTTCGATAAGGCCAGAGTTGTTCCAAAAAGTACTCGATAGTTCAATGACAAGTGACGGCTGTAAGCCAAAGGTCACTCTAGTATTTCCGAGGCGCAGCAATGTGGCTTTGGCCAAGCTGAACTTCCGCCTATTTAATTTTCACCCGCATCCAGAACAAAAAGTGTGCATCCAAGCTCCAAAAATAAAAAAATAAAAAAAATTTAAAAGACATTCGGAGTGGTCTCGATTGATGTGTAGTGGCTATAATAGTCAGCCCGTTTGTGAGAATCAATTATTGATTCTAGTTGAAATTAAAAATTCCCCCCCAAAGGGGTTAAAAAGCCGGCGTGGAAAAATTTTCTTTTTGGTGCTCCTACGAATCTGAAAGACCGCCCACATTATAAAAGTGCCAAGCCCCAATTAACAAGGGTAAATATATTTGTGATCATCTTTTTTTTTGTGTAACAGACGCTCATTTTTTCGGCTCTCGCCGTTCTGCAGGGAGTGGCCCCTAGTGTCACATAACCTCCTCCCACGCCCAGTTGGTGAGCGGAAAAAGCTCCCGTGGCCGCTTTAAGTTCCACCCACCTTGGAGTGTGCAAGGCTAAGCTCCGGCCAACCTTCAGATAACCCCACTCGCAGAGTGTCGCTCGTGGATGATCGTCTGGAGATCGACCACCAACTTGCAGACGCCCTCGTAAGGAGATGAATGCCGACACGCCAATCAGTGCCCCCAGTGTCGCCGAGTGGTGAAGATCTCGGAAAGCAGCGTTAATTAGTGGTAGACACTAGTAGCCTCAGCTGATATTTTTTTTGTGCTCTAATGTTTTTTTTTTTGGAAAGAATAAGGCAAATGTGAAAGAAAACAAGTGGGTATCAAAGACAGAAGGAAGTAAATTAATTCATTTTGTGCTCCATTCAATATTTCTTTTTGCGTTAATGTGCAACCCCTCATCCAGCAAAAGTGCAAAGAGAAACAATTTGTTATCCAAATCCAAACAAGGAACAGTATCATCCTCCCCAAAATCACTAATCATGGCTCTCAATTAAATAGCCAGTCAAAGTCATAAAAATTTGCCTAGGTTACCTATAAACTCCATTCCAGCTCCGACCGAAAGTACTTTCTGCGCGGGACCTGGATTGCGGTAAGTGCGATAAGGCTTTTATGGCCCTTTTACATTTGTTTTGATTTGGTCATTCTCGTTGCATCGGCCGATCGAGCGCCCGACTCATGGTAAGCAAACGCATTGCCTAAATTTAAAACAACCGCTTATCGACAAGTGATGTTTGGCCAGTGAACAAGAACACAAACCAAAACAAAACAAAGAAATGCGTTTGCTTGCTGACAATGTTGCTTTTTAAAGGTTACAGTGGAGACTCGATATGAGGAATTTCCAACCCTTACTTGAAGATTTAATGACTGAAACTAAAATTTAAAATTCTCAATATACACTGAAAAAAAAAGAAACAATGTCCTCACTTGCAAAATTTTTGATTTACCTGCCCAGTTTTTTTTTGATAACCAACTTACTACTATATTAAAACCTATTTACTTTTTGTATAACTCTTATTTAACTATATCTACTATTTGTTATATTCATGCTATATCTGCATTTTTCGTTTATTATTTTATATCAAAATTAATTATCAGGTTAACTTTTCAGCTACTCTTCCTTTTTGTTAATAATTTTTATTCTTTCTTGAGGAGAATAAATTGGGGATTATGAATACCTTTATATAAATATAATCGAGATTAGAAATTTAGAAGTTATGTTAGGAGCTAAAGAAAATATTTTAAATGAATATTATAAATAAATAATGAATTGCTAAAGAACCTTTGTAGATGGGAACCATGCAGCGTTTAAGGGAAAGAATGGAAGTTTGATATCGTCTGTCAATAGGGATCACCGGTCATAGCTTGACCTTGGCAAATAGGTGATCATGGTAGGGTGGGCATTGGCTGTGACAACAACAACTGCACAGCACACATGATAGCAACTCCGGCTGATGGCAGTTCAGACCATCGGACTAGTATTAAATGTTTCTAGGTAGTTTTCCGTCTTTTGTACTCTACTTTACTAATTTCCCCCAACAGATCGATCGATTCCAATGAGATTACGCACGCGAATTTTTTAATAAAATTAAGCATATTTAGGCGAGCAAGTGGCTACTTGGACCAATTGAGGAACCCATCCCACTACCGATTAAAATAGCCGGAACAAGCGCGTGCCCCCTCAAGGCTGCCACACTTCCATCCGCTCGAGTGCCTGCAACATTTTGTTGCACGTTGCATGCTACAAATCTTCCTCTTCAACAATGTGGATTGTCTTCAGCAAATCATTTTCAAAACTTGTCGATGAATTTTAGTAATTTTCCAGTTTGGAGGGGGTCGACTAATAAAAGTGGATATTATTTGCTGGCCCTTAACTGATACCAACGCAGCAGTACTGGATGACGTTGTAGCGGATGACGAAGCTGTAGAGGTTGATGAAGCTGAGGCAGGCAGCCCTATATCTAGGGAGGATGACGGAGTGGCGAGCAGCACTGAAGATAAAACGGATGACGTTGAAGTGGTGGCGAACAGCGCTATAGATGTGCGGGACGGCGATGAAGCTAAAGATATAGCTGCACAAGGTCTTTCGAGCATCATGTTTATGGTTGGATGTTTTAGTTTCAGGTGGCGCTGCAGAATCCCTTGGGAACCTCCTGAAATACTGAGGGCCTTCTTGCAATAACAGCATTTAGCATATTTTCCATCTGCTTCAGTAATGAAGTGGTCGCACAATATTGATTTCTTCCGTAAAGCCATGTTTAAAACCACATTAAACACATTTAACAATATAACGTGATTAGAAGAAATATGGTAATTCACCGGAATTCTGAAATGCTGCCAACTTTGCGGTGCGGCGAAATGCTGCCAACTCAGTGTGGTTGGCAATACCACTATAAAAAAACGAACTATAGTTCATAAATCGAACTATAGTTTATAAAATGAACTATAGCTCAAAAAATTAACTATAGTTCAAAAAATGAACTATAGTTCACAAAATGAAAATGAAATCAACTATAGTTCATAAAATGAACTATAGTTTATAAAACGAACTATAGTTCATATATTGAACTATAGTTCATAAAATGAACACCTTAACCTGGGGTCTGCGTTAATGATGTCGTCCTGGTCAAGGACGAAAACTTGCCTCCTCTCAAATGACAACTAGCTCCAGTGGTCGAGCTTATCGAGGGAGCTGACAGAATGTCCCGAGTCACAGTACTTAGTATTTCTTTTTGAATTGCGTGCTGCCAAAGTTGGATGATGTTGGAAGCCCGTGTCTTCCAACGGGTGGAGTATGTTTGGTTATCCAACTAACGGAGCAGCAGCACTCTAAATCTTCAAAATCAATTGCTTTCACTAATTTCGTTGCTCTGCGAAGCAAAAGTGCATCTAAAGTAACTTCTCTTATTATTGTTTGCTCTGCTAATGCGATCTCTTTTGCTCTCTTGATTTGTTATATTCTTCAATTTTGCTTGCCCTTGGCCTTCCGCTCAAGGCTCAACAGACATTAATCAATATTGCTTTCGATTCTCCCGACATCAGTTATTGATCTGACCGGTCGCAAATCTCGCTTTCGTTTTGTCGCTTGTCATAACAACAGGGATCAACTCGGATTCGCCTGTGTCTTATCTTGTCTTATAAACAAATCGGCCCTGTACGGCAAATAAACAACTGTTACTTATGAGTAGACATCGGATTTTAAGTAAAATCATATTTTTAATGGGTGGTCACAAAAAATATTTAATTGGATACAAATTTGTTTCACGAAAAGTAGATTATTTTAAATCCTCATTGATTTTTACATATCTCCGACCTAAAAGCATATTCGAGAATATTTCGACCTATTTTGAAATATGTCATATGCTTTTACATAAACCGAGAGTCAATATATGCTCCCAAGTAGGCGTCTGCAATATAATATAAATAAGACTGCAGTCCACGAAAATGATAATTTTCCTGAGAATTGTGAGGACGCATAAATTTCCTCACATTTATTAAAATTAAGTTAGGATAGCAGAGGGGTTGGTCAGGAGTAAGGCTTAGTTTATAATTTTAAGTTTTGATTTTTCTAGTGTGTAAGCGAAAACCCTAGTTTATAAGTTTGAAGTTTCCGTTTAATTTCTCTTAGTGTTTAGTTAGTTTAGGTAACCATAGCCAGCAACTCGGAAAACCCGCTAGGAAAACAAGCCAGAAAACCCGCAGCACTGTTAAGCGCTGACAACACTGGCTACTGACCTGCGTACGCACCGCCGATGGGCAAGAAGGGGAGGCGAGGTAGCCGTAAGGCAACGGCAGAGAGACGCACAAAGTAGCCAAAGAGAACGGGAGAGCCGATACCATGGTATAACGAAAAAGGTATGGACATGCGAGTGTGCGCCCTCCCAAAAGCACGCAAAAGTACGCAGTGTCTTGCCACAGACCAACAATACTAGACTGCCAGATTGCTCTGCTGCGTCGTTTCTGACGTTGGCTTCGTCAGCTGATCGAGGCGCGCAGGTTTGAATTCTCGAAGAGAGAAATGAATCAAAGGGCTGGTAAATGGTGTAAAAGTCCCCAAAAAGGTGTTTTTTTTGCATTAATTGATTGGGCTGAGTTTATTATGAATTTTACGATTTTTTGTACCTTTATGTTTACCGAACTGGCCGTACAATTTGTAAATAATAGAGGCTTGCAGTCTTTCAGATACATACGCGCCAAAGCACTGGCCATGGCTGTTACAAACAAAGTCTAGTATTGTTGGTCTGTGATAAAATTGTCAAACATGAATTTGATGCAGTTCAACAACATTCCTTTTTTATATTAAAAGTGTTGGTAACCCTAAATTATGTCGATAACTCAACAGCTGATCACTTTTCCCGCCAATTTTGTGAATGTGGTAAACTCAATTGGATGCGCATTTTCACATTAACATATTAATAATAATAAAAGCTGTATAGTTTGAACAATTTGCATTTATAAAGAGGTAAATATTATATATATTTATATATTGTCGAGTTTTTGTGTTTGTCGCATTAGAATTTGAGTAAATCAAAAATTTCGCTTCGTTGCAGATATGCATCAAACTTGCTTTACACATAAAAAAATACTGACAACTGTTAATTGCATTTTCAGCCTGATCTTGGTGAATAACATTGATGTTTGGCTTGTTTCATATCTAAACAAAAAGTTCTTTGGAGGCAGCGAAATTTAATTCTTAATGACCACCAAACGCAGTTCCGTGCGAATACCGCATTACCTTCAGAAATAATGGAACTTGATCTGCCAATCTAATATTTTTTCCATTTATTTCCTAAATCATTATTTAAGGAAATAAGAAATGAAACCAATCTCTACGTGCATCAAGTTCTAATCTGACCTTCTCCTCTTTGGAAATACGTCAATTTGTAGTCATGATTTTTTATATGTCTATTGGACGCTTACCCAATGTACCTAAATACTGGTCCCAAAGTATTGGAATTCCTGCAGTCCATAATGTAATGTCGCAAAAACGGTTCGAGGAATTAAGAACTCACATTCATTTTAACAATAACGTCAACATTGTTCCTCCTACTGATCCTCGACATGACCGACTTTTTAAGATAAGGCCAGTTGTGGAGAAACTGAACACAAATTTCGGTAAAGTAGAAATGGAGCAGTTCCTGTGCGTTGATGAGCAAATCTGCTCTACCAAAGCTCGAAAACAAAATCAAGAGGTATTTACCCAACAAACCTCATAAATTGGGATATAAGTTTTGGTTGTTAAGCGGTATTTCTGGCTTCTGCTACAAATTCGAATTTGATACAGGCAAAGAAAACATCGTATTGCCACAAGAACCTGACCTTGGGGCTGCATCCAATTGCGTTGTGAGATTGGCCAGAGAAATACCAAGGCACCAAAACTATCGCTTATATTTTGATAATTATTTTACATCCTTGCCTCTCTTGAAACTATTAGCTGATGACGGAATTTTGGCATTGGGTACAATTAGGAAGAACAGAATTCCAAATTGCAAGTTGGATGATTTCTCAAATGGAAAGAAAATTCCACCTGGCACCTGTTTGGAATATGTCACAAATTATGACGGAGTTGACATATCGTTAACATCATGGATGGACAACAAAGTAGCTACATTGGCTTCTAATTATGCTAATTCTGCACGCCGATTCGATCGTCTTAAAAAACAGCATATTGTCATCGAACGTCCGTTTTCTGTGTCGCAGTATAACAGCTGTAGTGGCCGGGTGGCTCAGCGGCTAGAGTGCGCGACCGCTGTGCATGAGGTCGTGGGTTCGATCCCGCCTCGGAACATCTAATGAAAAGTTTTTTTCTTTGAATAAAACTTTACACCCGGCCACACCTCTTTGCTGTTGGCACCAGCATTGCAGTAATTAGCCATGAAAAGCGTCTCAAACTGCCGTTCGGATTCGGCGTTAAACTGTAGGTCCCTTTCTCTTGTGCTTAAATTAGAAGCGCACAAGCCAAGAGATTGAGAGAGGCTCGGCTTTGGCCCTTTGGGGCTGTGTCATCTTGACAAGCTAATTTTACTTAGTATAACAGCTATATGGGAGGCGTCGACCTGATAGACAGCATTATAGGAAGGTACAAAATTTCCATTAGAAGTCAAAGGTGGCAAGTTAGCGTCTTTTACCACCTTCTAGACTTTACTGTGAGCAATGCTTGGCTTTTATACAAGCGAGTTCACAAAGCTAAGGCGTCCACTGAAAAGTTGCTTAATTCAGCTAATTTTTCGACTACAAATAGCAGAAGCGTTGACTAAATTGGACGCTACAAAAAATAAGGGAAAACGTGGCTCTAGTATCCAACATGCATTGGATGAAAAGAAGCTAAAAGGACCTTCGCAGGAAAAGCCAGATAAAATGGTTCGACAGGATCAATTCGGGCATTGGCCTGTTTGGACTGACAAAAGCCTGCGCTGCAAGTATCCAAACTGCACTGGATTCTCCCAAACGGAGTGCGAAAAATGTTGCGTTTTATTATGCTTTAATAAACGTAATAATTGTTTTAAAATTTTTCATTTAAATTAATACATATTGTATTAAAAAAATAAATTCAAAATTATGTAAATGCTTAGTGAATATGAAATTCATGCTATGGGCCAGTTCGGCAGGAACTTTCTCCTTAAACACATTTGATGCAGAAATGCATCATACCCTCTTTTTTGAAAAACAAACTAAAACTGAAATAAAATAAAAATATAAAATAAAGTGTATTTTTTATTTTCATTTGTCTACCAAACAAAAAAAGAATCATGAAAATCGGAGTTGATGTCATGTAAAGGGTTAATTAAGTTTTGGCGACTCAAAGCAGACGGACGTGAAGTGAGATCAAAAATAAAAAAATCAGCGGAAAATCCCCAAAGGAAAAATACCAGGAGAAGTGCAGCGGAAGGATCGAGCAAAGCGGAAAGATCTGAGAGGAAAACGGGTGAGCTGGCTAGGGGGCTTCGTTAGGACAGAAGGAGTAGGAGTGATCGTAGAAAAGTGCGGTTAGGGAAATAAGGGAGAAACAAATAAATAAAATGTGTTACTTGTGTTGAAGAAAAATATCGAAGATTTGATCATTCGGGCGGAAACGCTACCCGTCGACGGGCCTCTCCGGACGGGCGCCCCATATCCACCAAGTGATCAGCAATCCCACTTCGCACGTTTTCGAGAAGGAACTCTGCGTGTGCGGCGTGATTGTTGAAACACTTTGGCATTTTTTCCAGTGCGTCGCGCTTGGGTTTTCCGCGGCGACACATTGGCAAAAGGCTGGGGGAAATTGGGCGGTTGGTGGCTGGTAGAGGGAGTGGTCGGCGGGTAGGCTAGGTAGCGGAGCGGTACAGAGGCCCCGCTGTAGTGGCTGTGATCGGGAAAAGGGAGGTTTCTAACCATTCCTCTGTCTCAGCGTCCCAGCAACAAAATAAATTTTGCTGTGGGAGACCTTGGCGAGACTGAGACCTGTACCTCAGCCGAGAAGCATCCTTACAGAATTCGTTTTATTTTGAATTGTGCCAAGCTATGGTTGCCGCAAATATACAATTTAACGCGTTAAGTAACCCAACTTTCAATTCGATTTTGAAAAAAAGGAATATCCCGTATCAAACACAGTTCGCAAAAACTATTTGGATAAGTGCTGTATGCAGAAAATATCGGAAATACAAGAAGCTATTGGAAATAATTGTGTATGGGTTTCAGTAGATGAAACCACTGATAGAGCCGGGAAGTTCATAGCCAATCTTAAAGTTGGAAGTCTCAATGATTTAACTCCCACAAGACCATATCTATTTGCTAGTAAGGAGATAGAAAACGTTAACAGTGGTGCTATTTCAAGATTTGTAAATAATGCCCTGAGGAATTTGTGGCCGAATGACATTGAAGAAAAAGTACCTATGCTACTAACGGATGCAGCTGCATATATGATAAAGGATGGAAAGCATCTAAAAGTATTTTACCCCAACATGATCCATGTTACTTGTTTGGCTCACGCGCTCTACAGGATTGCGAATACAGTGCGTGCATCCTATCCTAATATAAATAAATATGTGTTCAGCGTAAAAAAAGTTATTTTGAAATCTCCAATTCGGGCAAAACAATATAAAGATGTATTATATATAATGTTACCACCAGAGCCAGTTATCACCCGATGGGGAACTTTGCTTGAGGCAGAAAGCTTCCATGCTGAACATTTTTCCGGAATTAAGTCGGTAAGTAGGTATGAAATATAGAAAATAATTTGTATCTAATTTTTTTTTAATGCAGCGGGTACTGCAGTCGTTTGATCCAGGTGATGCCGAATGTGGAAAAGAATCACACGAGCTGCTTAAAAATTCTTAGCTGGCTTCAGATCTGAATTTCATAAAAAGACATTTTGAGAAGCTGCCACACATAATTAATGCTTTGGAAGAAAATGGAATCCTGTTTAGCGATGACATGCAGCTTTTACAAAATGCTAATAATTTAATCCAACAAGTTCCGGGGAATATTGGAAAAAAATTAAAGGATAAATTTAAAAACATAATTATCAGGAACCCAGATTACACCATAATAAACCCTATACATAAGGCTATAGAGAATTATACATATTTAGTTGACAACACTACACAAGACAATGACAGATAGTATAAATATGCACCACTTACATCGTGTGATGTGGAGAGAAGCTTTTCGGCTTACAATTTAATATTTTCCGATAAAAGACATAATTTATCACCTATTACCATGGAAAAACTTATAAATCTATATTGTAAATTGAACTATAATTAATTTTACGAACCACACATATATGCTAAAAACTTACACACAGTACTCGTATTCGGGGGTGTCCTGGAAATCTCTAGAGATTTTGTCTTCGGTTGGTTTGCAAATCGCTCGAAAAATCCTTCGGTGTCCCAGAACTTCGAGAGATTTCATTTTCTTAGTGGGAAAGAGAATTCGTCCAATTGGGCTCAAAATAATTGTCCATCTCACAAAACAGGGCTGCGTCATTAGTTTTGAATAAAAATGATGTTAAACGGAAATCTGTTAGTTGTGGCATAAGTTAAATGCTTCATGCTAATAGTACAACTTGATTTAAAGCGGGCGGGCAAAAAAATATAGTCTTAAAAAACATTTAATCTCTTTTTTTATATAAAAGTTCTTGGGACGGGCGTCCTCCTGATTTAAAGTCACGTTATCCAAAATTAAAATGAAATATTTAAAAATTTTTGCGCGCCAATCATACCAAACAGCAGAATTTCCCAACCCTTGGCACGTTTGTTGATGTTTGATTTCCCATGCGGCGCTAGTGAGGCTGGTAGCGCCATCTAGTGTCACGACGGTTTTGGCTCATATGGCAGCCTTCGGTTGGTTTTGCGAAAAATTATTAATAAGCAAATTTCAAAATTAAATCAAATTAAACATGTTATTTATTTGATGCAGCCTATCCAGTAAAATAATGTAGTTTACATTTCCAAAACTAATTTTGCTTATCAAAATAGTTTAAGCGGTGAATTTAGCTAAATCTCTTCCCAAAACACTAGAGATTTGAAACCAACCGAAAGAGATTTCTAGGACACCGAGAATTGGTTTTGGGTTGGAATTTGGTTGGAAGAGGTTTCTGGGACACCGCCGATTATAATGTTAATAAAAAACCAAAAATCACATATATGTATGAAAAATATGTTGACATATTTTGACCTAATTTGACCTATTTTGACCTATTTTTGACCTATTTTAGCATATGCTTTTACCTGAAAAAAAGCTTATTTTGGATATGATCATCTTTAAAAATTGCCAATATTTCTATTATTCAAACCCCAAAATTTTGAATTTTTTGGACCAAAAACAAAAAAAAACCTAAAATCCGATGTCTACTTATGAGAAAAAACATAAGTCGGTTTTAAATTATTTGGACAAATTTAGTGAACAATTCAACAGATATTAAAAAAGCTTAATAGCCCGACAGTCCGAGTGGGCGATTTAATGGGCAACGTTTGCAAAGCTGAACTGGATGATGCTGAGGGTTATTGCAGTTGCGACCCATTAAGTATGGTAGACAGAGATTCGAAGAATAATCAGATAACTACAATACGTTGTGCAGCGCATACTGTTAATTTGTAGCCTATTTCCACTGGCATCATTTTTATCATTTTCGTTTCTTGAAATTTTTGTCGTTTCCATTGACAAAACATCATTTTGTTGCCATTCACAATGCCACGTTGACAAAAACAGCCGATGCTCTGATTTTGTTGATTTATATTTGGCTTAAAAATTTGTAATTCTGTGGAAGTTTTTATTAAAATGAATGCTGCTTTGAAGTGCCTGTAGTTCTGCTGGGGGACTCGGCATTTAAATTTTCGGCAAGCCTAATGAAGCCATATCCTTTCAGAGTTTCAGCTCAGGGGGACTTAAAAACATTTAACTACGTCCTGTCTTAGACGAAAAGAGTAGTGGAAAATGCTTTTGGACAATTCAAGGCTCGCTTTCGCAGATAAGGCAAGGGATCGGACAATCGGTGCAATAGAACAAGCATTGTTATGGCCTGCTGCATTTTGCACAATTTCTTGAACTGCCCAAATAGTGTCATTTCGGGAACTGGAAAATCTAAGTCCACAACCCGAGCACACCAATGTCGCCAAGACATCTCTACAAGAAGTCTTCTCTGAACTTCAGCGCTTGCCTTCTCCATGCGCTCCAAGACTTCAAGCCGCGCGTCACCCTTGCGCTGGAGCTCCTTCGACTTCTCCTTTGATGATGCCAATACCCTGTACACTAGTCGGCATATTTTTGACAACAAAATTTTCATAAACAAACCATTATATCTTTGAAACAAAAAATCCTTAAATTTTAAAATTTTTATCGAATACCGGTATGAAAGTAAGCTTTCAATAATTTATAAGTAGTCCACAATCAGCTGCTGGGGTTAGAAAATATTAGTCGAATTGTCCAAACGGAGGTGGGCATAAGTATTTTGACAAGATTTCAAAATTGATTTATTCTCAGCGCAGGATCTTTAAAGCTAAAAAAATGATGTATTCTAGACAAGTTTTTCCCGCTGAATCCAAATCTAGCGTTAGAAACTCTATATCTCTAATAGATTAACTGTAAATTAGGCATGAAAATGCAGAAAATGGCTAATTTGACTGTTTTGCTTGGATCCAATGTGCTAGAAAAAATTTTGTTTTTAAAAATTTGATTTGTTCATGATATAGTACTTATTTTTATCTGTTAAGTGTGATTAAAACCTTAATCATTTCATAAGATATAAGTTCGTGAACGCTCTGCAAAGTATGGCCGATTTGCATGCAAATTCATATTTATCGTTTTTATACCCTTGCAGAGGGTATTATAAAATTGTCCGGATGTTTGTAACGCATATATTCTTGATATATTCTTGATCAGCATGACGAGCTGAGTAGATTTAGCTTTGTCCGTCTGTCCGTCTGTTTCTATGCTATCTCCTCCGTCAGTTTTAAAGCTATCCTCACCAAACTTTGCACGAAGTCTTTTGGTACAAATAGGCTGCACATTTATCGGAACCGGCCGGATCGGAAGACTATAGCATATAGCTGCCATAGGAACGATCGGTTGAAAAACTAGTCTTAAAGAAAAAAACTTTTTTGTTTCTGATGGAAACGCCTCCAAACTACGTATTTCTTAGTTTACTTTCCTTTCCTATAATTTCACTAAGTTTGGTCGAAATCGGATGAGTAAAGCATATAGCTGCCATAGGAACGATCGGTCGAAAAACTAGTTCTTGTGAGAAAAACTTTTTTGTTTTTAATGAAAACGTCCTTATCATTGGCATACACTTAATTTATGTACTTTTACACAATTCTACAAAGTTTGGTCGAAATCGGATGACTATAGCATATAGCTGCCATAGGAACGATCGGTCGAAAAACTAGTTCTAGTGAGAAAAACTTTTTTGTTTTCAATGAAAACGTCCTTATCATTGGCATACACTTATTTTATATACTTTTACACAATTCTACAAAGTTTGGTCGAAATCGGATGACTATAGCATATAGCTCCCATAGGAACGATCGGTCGAAAACTTGTTCGAGTGAGGAAAACTTTTTTGCTTTTAATGAAAACGCCCTTTTTATTGGCGTACACTTATTGTATATACTTTCGACACATTTCTACAAAGTTTTATCAAAATCGGATGACTATAGCATATAGCTGCAGTATGAATGATCGGTCGAAAAAGAAGTTATAGTGAGAAAAACTTTTTGTTTTAAATGGGATCGCCTCCAAATTTCGTAATTAACAGTGTATTATGCTTTTCCATGATTTCACCAAGTTTAATCGAAATCAGACATCTCTATAGTGTAGATCCCATAGAAAAGTAATGTCCAAAAACTATTCTTAGAAAAACTTTTTGGTTTTCAATGGAAGCTGCAAGGGTATACAAAACTTCGGCCGAGCCGAAGTTAACTTTCCCCTATTTTTTATAGTGTAGCTTTTAAAGCAAAATGCACCGTATACTTAAAAACTACACTGCCGCTGAACTAAAACACAAATCTCTATATATATAAAAAAGTTTGTCCTGACTGACTGACTGACTGATTGGCAATCATCGCACAGCCTAAACGGTAAGAGATAGAAGGCTGAAATTTGGACAGGAGTTTCCTTATGTGGTGTGACGTCAACCAAT
>JAEIFV010001694.1:0-24319 GCA_018904265.1 Lordiphosa collinella | reverse complement strand
GAAATGATTCCCATTTTTCGCCATCCAATTTCTAGAATGAATTTGTTTCATACATAAACCATTTTAATGTCCCGCACAAAAAAAAACGGTTGTGCAAGTCAAACAAAATAATACTCAATATTAGCCATTATTCCTTCTAGCTCTGTTTAATTTTGTGATTATTTTTACCCACACACTATGTGTTCGGAAACCGTCAACGTATACACAAAATTTCTAATTCTAATTACCAACAATAAACGCAATGGTTACTCCCTATGTCAGAGTTCATAATCCAATTTCAGAAATTCCCCCAAAATTAATATTCAGATTTATGTATTAATACCATGAGTGGGAGGTCAACTTGTGTTTATCGTATAATTAGAGAGCACCATATCAAGATGGCGACCACATGCGACCACCGGGCACACACCCGCCCGGCCCACTTGCACATTTCAAAATCTGTGTGCCAGGCAAATTTGTAGAGCAAAAGTCGCATAATTAATCTGCTTATGAAGCGGATATTGAGCCAACCGTACGGGTCTGGGTGTGACTAAGTAATTGCGAGTAATTCTCGTAATAAAACCATTCAGTTTATGTGTGGCCCCAAGAAATTGTTGCAATTGTTGGCCAGCAGTTGCTGTGGTGTAAATCATTCGTTTTGCTGCGAATGGTTTTAATTGAAGCGGTAGAAGTTGTTGTAGTTTGAGGGGATGGCTTGGAAAGTGGAATTGAACAGTTTAGATAAATTGTAACGGGGCTTTCAAGAAGAATTTAAGTTCAATTTGACCATTTTCAGTTTGTAGAATGATTGAGGGGTGGGATTCTCACGATAAATTGTGTTTTTTAACACAAAAAATAATGGAATTATTGGGATTATAAATTTTAAAGCTTCTAAAAGTACAATGATTGAAAGAAGAGTCCAAAACAAATTCCTAGAAGTATGCCTAGAAATCAGTGAGGTGTGTCTGCCGAATGCGCCCATTTTGTCAGTTTACATAAATTTTCCATCAATTCATTAGGTCTCTGACTTTGCTTTCAAGCATTATACATCAAACTTCCAAGTCCAACGAGTTTTTCTATTTTCATTCATATTCCTAATGTAAGTATTTCCCCACTACCAACTCTCCGTAGGAGATCTAAGTATTTTCAATTTTCTGCAAGGTGGATTATCTCAGCATTAGCCGTATGAGCTGAACATAGACTATCCCGTTGGACCGTATGCCTTCTTGTGTGGTGGGATTGTGTTATGTCCAGGAAATGCGAAACTATTGCAATAAACCCACACACGATTCGACGCAATTGCTGTAGACCATGTGTAAGAGGGTTTGTCGCTTTGGATGTGGCGTAAGTTGCTGCCGATCATGTGGGCCGTGCTCATCTGGCTGTGGGACATGTTGTACCTCTTGCTGTGGGTTATACCCCGAGACCTGTTTCGGTCCATGGTGTGAATCCAGTTTTGATCCAGCCTGGTTCTCATGGCTGGCTCCCAGATTATGCGGCTCCTGTTGCTGTTCCTGCAGAATGCCATGCAGTCCCAGATGTTGCTAAGCCAAATCCCCCTTCCCCCTTGGAGTTTATAAAGAAATCAAGATATTTCCACCCACCGCACAAGGTTTTTGCGATCAAATGCAATTTTGATGGCCCGCAACTGGGTCGCCATATTGTAAAACTATAAAAATAAATATATAATTCGTGCAAAATCGCAAATCGTAAAAATTTGCGCAACATCACCGCAACAAATGGGACTAAATGGCAAATTAGAGGCGGCAGCATACAAACATACATAAATGCCATCCACTCCGGTAGCTAATAAAAAATTATAGGATTTCATCTTTGCATATTTAACTTTTACCGCTCGTGTGTCGTATAGATGTTCTATATATCGCCAACGCCCCTTCCGCCGCCTTCTGTTGCGGTTTTTATGCGACCGCAACCTGAAGTAGGCATAAAACCAATGTCATACTTAGAGGGTAAAGAAGAAATCATGTGTGCGCGCTCTCGGCCCATAAAGGTGTTGTTGTTTGCATTTTTGCATAATCGTCATTTTTTGATTTTAAACAATTTCTGTACAAGGGTCAGCCATAAAAGTTCACTTTTATAATCTCTACATGTGTTACCCACAGAAGCAACAATAGACTTTTGGACATAAATATTTATTACGATTTTACGTTTGATTTTAGTTTAGGAGTTTCGGCGAAGACAACGTTCTTGGCTGTGGCAAATGATGCCATTAAAGGTAAAGAAAATTGAATTTTCATTTGAAATGGCGTTGAATTGTAAAATAAAATGAGAAAGGATTGCATTTTTCCTTAATATGATTAAAAGTAGGCAACGGCATTGCTCGGAGCTGCGCCTCGAGAGCCGGGAATTGGCTCTTCGCAAAGAGCTGATAACCGGAAACTTTTTTGGTACATTACTAAGCATTAAACGTTTTGGTATTTTAAATATTTATAGCAGGGCAGCAAACCTCTTAAAAATCGGTAGGAGTTCACTCCGGAGTTCGAACCCGCAAAACTTTTTGGGTTCTGGTTCACGGAGCGAGCTCAGAAGGTCGCTGAACCCAGGTTCTGGTTCGAACTGGGGTTCAGTCAGTCATAAACGTTTTATTCATATAAGTCTGCAGTCTTAAGAGTAGAAAAAGTGCACTCGACTGATACTTGTGTTGCAGGAACAGCAAATTCAACAGTGCGAAAAACCTGTAAATGACCCAGCGTACGCTGTAGAGCAGGTCGCGTATAGCATTTCCTCATACTTAGTTTTCCTCGGGAACCCCCAAAATCTGAAAATATGGCTCACTTAACTTGAAAAAACGCTCGAATTCATTATCTTATTTTCTATTAACTTCTTAATTCCTATAGCGACGAGAAGATTCTAGTATATTTCGGAAACGGAATTGATTCATTTTCTCGCAACACGAAAACGAAAGCGTTATCCGTTTTAAGGGAACCATTTAGGTTCCAAAAAATTTTTTCGATTTTTTTTTGGATTAAATTGTGCGTTATGGTGTTAAAAACATCCCCCCCTGAAAATTTCAGCCAAAAGAACATATGGTTTTTTCCAGAATTTTTTTGTGCAGGTAGGTGTCAAAAAACAACATTATTAGCGCACATTGAGTATTTATGTTTTCCAATTGCCGATAGTTTCCTAGGACGTTCGATGATCAACGCATCAACGAGGCTGAGAGGGTCATGGCAACTGGGAGCGCTGAAGCTGCATGGGCTCGCAGAAGGGAGGGCCTTCCAGTGGGAACGTGACGTCCAGAAAGAAGGTAACCTCTATGAAGCTGGCGTAGCACAGTGGGCCCGAGGCGTGAGCTAGCGCTTAATAATTAATATGTCGCGCAAAAGTTAACATATTTTGATGAAATTTAAAAGCTTAAGCTTTTTATAATAATACAATTACATTTTAAATTTCAGCAAAATCCGCCTACTAATTTACATACCTCCCATATAACCCTTAATTTAAAATAATCCCAAGGTTAATAAGTGCTGTTGTTTTATGATATTCATTATTCTTTTCCGTATTTTTTTTTAATATTTATAGTGTAATTTAATTAAATAAGAAACAAAATTAATTTAATTTTAAATGTTAGCTGATAATTAGTATTTTGTCTTGCAATAAACTGCACACCTCTTCATCAAATATTTTAAAATTGACTAAATGCTTTGAAAGCCTTTTATCTATTGATGATATAAATGGATCGACGAGTAAAGTAAAGAATTAAAAATGTCCGCCATTGGTTTTTATCCCTGGAGTTTTTTCGTGTATGGTGCTGACGGTGAAAATTTTCTCTGTTTGTATTGCGTATGTCAGAAAAAAGCGTCAGAATCAATTCCTCATAACCGGAGGCCGTCGATCGCTATAAGCACGATGAATCGGTATATTAAGGACTCGCTGACTCCCGTAATCTCAGCTGCCAAAGTTGGGTCCTGAAAAAATCTTCTTGCTATATTCCCATTATTGGTTGTGCCAGCCCCAGCAATTAGAATATCCACAAGAAGGAACATTTCTTCCCGCAACCTTTTTTGAACGAGTAATTTGTTTTCGTCGGTTACTGTCTTATCGTACTCTATAATTGTGCACTTTTTGATAGGCAGTCTATACGAAATGCGAAGAATGCATTCTAAACACCTTAATAATATATAAGGTAATATATGTTATAAGGTAATTTTGGACCATTCTAGTCCAAACTTTTTTCTGGGTGTATAAGCTGCTGCTGGTCGCTACCATAAGTTCATCGCACGAGGAATCTTTAACAATCTCGGAAACCTTTTGGACTTGACTTCCACTGCTACAATCTGCAAAGGATTTTGAAGGTCGGCCCGGATTTTGAAGGTCGGTTGAAGGTCCTTTTCGAAATGAAAATAAGTGGTGTGTCTAACCACTCATTATTTTTTTTCTCAAAATGATCCTCTCGATTTCCAGACCGCTTCCATCTCTATAAAAGTTGTGCAGAAAAATTATGAATTTGTTTTCTTATGGCAGTTATCTCTTCATCATTTTGTTTTGATGCATCAATATTCGCAAAAACATAGTTTTCGAGCAACATTTTTTTATTGTTAGAAGCCTTTCCTTTGCGCCATACCGAAAAAAGTGCTCGCTTGGAAACAGACATGATTCCTAAAAAAATATATATCTTGTAAAATGGGCGTTTCCGAGGCTTCATATTGAACATTTATAATCACAAAAGATCCACGTTTTCCACAAACACAAAGATATAGCACCAATAAACACCAATCAATATTAAATTTACTCCACTAAAAATTGCACAAGGTTAATTTGGGCTCACTATTTAAACGGCACAATACAAACCAATTTTCAAGGAACCACAACATTAGACAGGTCACGCAAATACTTTTTAACATAATACATACCTTTAACTTTAAATTAGAAAAGAAAACGTAACCAAAGTTTTTACTTAAGTTGCTTTTCGCCAAACAAAAGTGAAAAATGTGTTGCAGCCCCGCAGCCAAAACCATATGATTACTTTAAAAGCTCACAGCTGTGCCAACTTCGATTATCATTGAAAAAAAATTGCATTGCAATCATCCCTGGGGTATTAGTTATTGGTAATTAATAACATTTTGTAGCCAAACGAATTTTCTTTGATTATTCAGCGCTAGCTCGGGCCTCAGGCCACTGTTGCGTAGGAGATATACTGTAATACTTTCCTCAACGTACTTTTGACCGACCCTCGTATTTAGAAAAGTTTTTCCCAAATAACTACATACTCTGCCAAAAAATCAAAATACAAAAACAAAAATTAATAAAAACTAAAATATTAAAAATTAAAAGTCTCATTATTTTTTGAACGACCCTCGTATTTGAAAAAAAAATTCAAATTTTTTCCAAATTAACTGTTGTTTATGAAAAAACATTAAAAACCACGAAAAAGTCTATTAAAAATATATTTTTTATTGAAAAAAGTAGTTAAAACTTTAAACGCGATTATCTCGAAACCACTTTTTTCAAACTGGTTGGGAGGGATAACTTGAGTAAATGTAGGACCGATTTCAAATTCTTTTTTTAAAATACTTCCTAATACCCACCATTCTTCGTATATCACTAGGATATTTTGGATCGGTTCAAAAAATGGAGGACCTAGGACCAAAGAAAGGGGTCAAAAAGGTCGATTTTCAAAATTTTGATTTGAAACCCCGTTACTCCCCTATATAATGACCGATCCCAAATATCCTAGTATTGCGATAACCACATCAATTCTTAACAAAACCCCATTTCTACTTTTTCTTTCAGATGATGCGTTCTCAAAAATCCTCCCAACCATGGACCTATGTTTTTGAATTTTTGGTCAACTTTGAAACGGATCACAACAACAACCGATCCAACAACAACAACGAAAATTTTTTTATTTTCTTTCATTAATTACCTTCCAAATAAACTAAACCGCATATTGATGCGTCTCTTCTTTTGCGTAACCAATTTTTTGTAAACCCTTGCAAAACGACACCTGAACCTAAATGGTTCAAAAAGTAACGCTTGCTGGCCGGTGAAAATGACAAAAATTACGCACTCGTTCAGTTGCCAAATGTACATTAAGTTAATTTTCCTTAATTCTGTGATCAATGTAGAACTTTTTTATGTACTTTGAATTGCATTTAAGTATTTAACTGAAACAAAAATAATTTTTTGTTAAGTGTCTCAAGAAATTGGCAGCGCCTGCCAAACCGAAAAGTAAAACGTAGAAATAAGCTACTCTCGTTTCTGCAAGTTCCATTTTCCATCGTTTCGCTTGATTCTCCCATGCCGATTTCGTTTGGCCCGTGGTTTGCCAAAAGTAAAACGTAAGCAATATGATTCGGAACTGAGAACAACAATCCCAAACCGAAACGGTTTACTTTTCAAAACATAGCGGAATTAAGAACATGCCTGATTATATTTAACGCTTTCAGAGATGTAACTGGATGGCTGATAAATGCGAGTTACAGATCTGGTATTTACACTCAAAAAAAAAACAATACAAACGGGATTACTTCAATCCGAAACAGGATTGAAAACAGGGTAATCCCGGATATTCTTAAGCAGATCCGAAAAAAGATTGATTCGATCCCACTTTTTTCAATCCTGAAAAGATCAAATTTTTCCCGCGGTAATACCATAAAGATTAAATTAATCAAAAAATTCGAGCTCAATTAATTTAATCCCAAGCAAAGCAGGACTTAGTTATTATAGATTAATTTGCCCCCAAAAAGATTCCGCTACCATTCCTTTCTTCCCCTATTTTCCATTGGACACCGGCCGACACCAGTTTTAGTATATTTACAGCTTCTGAAAAAAACCAACGAAGTTTAAAAATTATTGTGGGACTCGAACTCACAACCTTGCAGCTTTTTCTACAAGGCATGGCATCTTATCGCACAGCACCATATCACATGATTGTTGTCCAATGTCTTAAATGCTATATATACTTTTCTGCTATCCTACCTAATTTATGAACATTGTGATCTCGAAACGGATTGAAGTAATCACATATGGAATAAAACAAGCTCGAAAGGATTGCGTCAAGCCTTAAACGATTGAATTAAGTAGAATATTCCGCTAATCGAGATTAAAATTTTAAGCTCGTGCCGGGGGGGGGGGGGGGGGGGGGGGGGGGGGGGGGGGGGGGGGGGGGGGGGGGGGGGGGGGGGGGGAGGGGGGGGGGGGGGGGGGGGGGGGGAGCAAGATTACTCTAAGGAAAAAATAAATTTGAACTTCATCTCGCCGTTTTTTTTTCTGTGTATGTTTGTGGTGGTCTGATCCGGAAAACCGCTGATTAGATAATGAGAGGACGAAAACATATATTGTAATTCAAGTACATGCTTCGGCATTTATTTTTAAATCAAAATACAGTCATCTTAATTAGTTTGGATAGTGCAACGGGCTACTTTAAATTTGTTTAGTCAGGCATAGGAAGCGTTATTTCATTTAAAGCTGTAGAAAAATCTTTTATGTGTTTTAGATAGCAAAGGAAAAGGGTCGTAATTTTGGTTTACAGACTATATGAACACATTGTGCAATAATTTTATTGTCAAAATGTCTTGAAAGAAATACTGCCAACGTTAAACAACGAAACAAAAGGGAAATTACTTATTAAAGCACGTGAATTATATAAAAAAACAAGGCTGTTGGTAAATACGGATACTTGAGTGACAAAACTTGAAAATATTTAAAACGGATACCGAAAGGAAGTAATAAAAAACGCGAAAGGCCGACAAAAAAAGGTGAAGCACGAAAAGAACGAAACCCATAATTTTGGGTAACAGAGGCAAAAGGCGAGCGCGAACATTTGGGCGTCAGAAGGTTGCCTTAAATTCCGTACCGGCGGGCAAAGACAGAAGGATATAAAAACCGGGCGCGCCGGAAATATTGTTAATAATATTTTATAAATAATAAAAAAAACACCTTGTTTGTTGTTGATTTGTTTTAGCTAACGCTGCTGCGTAGTCATTTGTGCGTAGTATGGGTCTTAGAGAAAAAATTCATTTGGAATAAGCAGTAATGATAATTTTTAAAAAAAATAAAAAGCAAATTAATGGAGAAGTAAAGAAAATTTTGAAAAAAATTACCAATGCGGCTTTTGCAGGGGATAATTAGACCAATTTTAAAAACTCAAACCATAATTTTTCTTAGGTAATGGCGCATAAGAAGGTTTGTCATTTTTCGCGTAGCTCCGGTAGCTGGTTTGTGTAGTAGTTTTATATGCGGCGGCTACCGTTTCGTCTACTTCAGGCATAGTTTCACCAATTTAGTTTTTGCTGCGTGCATTTAAGATTTTGCCCTTTGAGATTCAAGAAATTAAGTGTAGTCGAAAACAAGATATTGGAGAAAGAGGAAAATTAAAAAATGTAATGATAAAAGGACTAGAAAATATTGGAGAAGATTAATAAGAGGGGAAAAAGTTTATTTGAAAAAAAAACGGCACGCCTGATGTTTTAGAACGCCGTCCAAATCCCGCAATGAGGGGGAAAAATCGTAATATTTCCGATTTTGTTTTATTCGGAGAATGGAACGAAAAAGTAAAAGGCAAAAAAGAAAATACCCAAAAAAGGAGGGTGAACTTTGGCGCGGGGACAAAGAGCGCACAGCCGAACGAAAAACAAAATTGAAGACGCAAAAAATGTAGGACGATTAAAAAACGAAAAGAAATAGAGAATCACCTGAAAAACTGCAAACAGATATAAGGAGCTGAAAAAAAAAAAACAAACGAAGACAACCGATAATAATAAAACGAACAACAAAAATTTTTGTATTGAAAAACGCCAGAAGCGGAAAACGAGTGCACGGTAAAATGCTATTAAAAAAGTACCAAAAGCTGTATTTGGCATTCAAAATACTTAACTAATTTGATTAACAGAATAAAGAGCTCGTTCCTTCGGGACATATTTTAAAACAGGGATGCAAACCGGTTCTGGAACCGAACCGGTTTTAGAACCAAACCGAACCGCTTGTTTCAGCTGGTGGACCGAACCCAAACCAAACCGTCTTTCTCTTAGAAATGCTGAACCGAACCGAAAACCACAAAAAAAAAAACAATCGGTTCGGTTCAGTTCTCTGACGATTTTTAAGACGTGAATCGCTATCCTCTAGCCAATGATACTTATTATTAACTTGGGAATTTGAATCGATTCCCGAAGATAGTTTTTATACGACATTTCGTTCGACTCTCTACAAGGGAGATCGCTGAAAGACCAAATTTATCCTTAGCGATGCAGGATCGATATACTCTTTAAGGATGACTTGACACAAATTTTACAACATGTAATCCTGTAAGTCTTCTGCAATTGCCCGCCGATCTCTTAATATACCTTTCATCAATCTGCATCCTTTTCTTGAAAATTGATCATTGATTTGTCGTCCTCTAGTAGCAGTATTTTCAATTTTCTGTAGTGCTTTTTTACCTTAATTCAATGTTAGCCAGAAGGGTTGTAAGATGCATGGTACGTATTCTTTTCTAACCGACATTCTCTGTGTTCAATAGGCATTTCGTCTAGGAACTTAAGACGAATCCTGCAAATCCGACATCATAAAGTTAAGACATTCTTCTAAGGATTTTAAAGATATTCAAATCGTTTATAGGAATTCAATTTTCAAAGTACGAAAAGTCACATTACGACAGAAATCAGCACAAAAAAATTATGGATCCTGCTGCAAGGAATGGGAGGGATGCGCGAAAGACTCCGACCACCTAGAGTCTGCCGAAGGATGTCTTGTGAAGTTTTCTTTTGTTCGTAGTTCTTTTGTTTGTTGTTATAGAAGTCAGTTTTGTATAGTGAGATATGTGAATTTAAAAATTCAAATTGTGCAGCAGTTAGTGTTGCGTATCGTCTAGTACTTCGTGTAAAAGTTGTGTTAGTCGGTTTATTATTGCGTGTGGTGGGCAGGGTTAAGTAACCTTTACCCTGAGGGCTTAAGCTGGGGTCATAACAATAATTCATAATATGCCTTTCTGAACCACTGAACCGAACCGAAACCGCGGTTCAGAAACTGTGTGAACCACTAAACCAAACCAGTACTTATTTTGGAGTGGTTTGCATCCCTGTTTAGAAATCAGGATTATTTATCGAGCCGCCAAAGGAATGGTAAAGATCGGATGAACGGTAGTCGAGTTATAAGGAAAACAAACAATTATCAACAGAGATGGGCAGTACTTCACAAGTACAGAGTATGTTATAGTCGGGCTTGACCGACTTTCTTTCTTGTTTCAAGAGCGTTATTCGTTCTAATTTTTATACACTTGAAAAGTAAATAATTCCTGTAGTTCTCAATTCCGCAACGTTTTGAAAAGTAAACCGAAACAAATTCCGTTTCTGTTTGGATTTGCTGTTCTCAATTCCGAATGATTTTGCTTTCGTTTTACTTTTGGCAAGCCACGAGCCAAACGAAATCGGGAGAATCAAGCGAAATCGATGGAAAATGGAGCATGCGGAAACGAGAGAGACTGACTTTTACGTTTTACTTATCAGTTTGACGGCGCTGCTAGTTTTTTGAGACGCTTAACAAAAAATTATTTTTAGTTCAGTTAAAGACTTAAATGCATTTCAAAGTACATAAATAAGTTCTACATTGATCACAGATTTAAGGAAAATTAACTTAATTTACACTTGGCAACTGTTCGAGTGTGTAATTTGTCAATTACTTTTCATTAATTAACATATCGAGATTGAAATTTGTCCTTCCGTCTGTCTGTTTCTACGCGAAATAGTCCTTCAGTTTTGAAAATATCGAGCTGATATTTAGCACAGTCTTCTTTTCACTGCACACTCCTAATTTGTCGGATCCACCCGGATGATGACTGTATCTGGTAGCTGCCATGGGTTTCAAGTGAACTAAAACTTTGGAGACAAAATCGTTGCTTTTTCGATCTCGTGAACATGTGATAGTAAGAACATTTTGAATAATATGTTTGAAAAACTGGGCCAAAAAGATAAAAGGATTAAAAAAAAAAAAGGTTTGCTGTGGTGTTGTTGGTATTTAATAGAATTTTGGAAAGCTTATTGGATTTAATAAAAAGTTTTTTCATATTCAGACTTTTAGTTCGTTTTGACAAAACTGTAGTTTGTAAAGTATTTAAAAAAATTCCAATAGGAGTTTCATTAAAAACAAAAAAGTTTCAAGCTATCGACTAACTTTTCTATGACTATCTAATCGATTTCAAAACTTGAAAAACATGGGAAAGGATAGTAAACTAAAAATACTAAAGACTGAATAGTTTTCACCGAACGGTTCCTATGGAGCTATATCTAAGTCATCGTCGCCGGTGAATCGTATTTATACCAAAGACTTCGACAAAGTTTGTGAGGATTGCTTAAAACGACGGAGGGATAGCATAGAAAAGACGGACAGAGGACAGAAGGACAGACGACAGGCTCGCTCCGATCGAATATTATGGTCGGAATTATACCCTAAAGTAAAAGGTCAAATTTATCCCGCCAATTTTTTGTTTCATTATTTTCCAAATTTTAAGAAGAACTGTTAACATTTAACATTTTTGCATACTTTAAAAAAAATTCGCATTGCGAGTGCGCCAATTTGGCAATATATTGTATTTTTTGTTGAATTTTAGCAACTTTCGGACCACAAATTCTGGCAACACTGAATATTGTACAGTAACAACAACCAGTGTTGCCAGAATATGAGGTCAAAAAACTGTTGCTTGCCCAATCTGCACAGTAGAAATATCACAAGGATAAAATTCAAGCAGAAATTCATTTATTTTATAAATAAATATTCCAAAAAGTATAGCACGTGTATAGTTAAGACTAAAACACACCCCTTACTCCTTCACCCATCTCCGCCACCCAAAAACCTTCTCTCTTTTAATCCCACGATTTTGTAAACTCTGTAAAATCCTTATCTCTAATGCTTTGAGATTTTACAAAAATACTTTTTGTCGCATAATTTACATGAACATTAAATGAACGGCAAAAAATTGTTTGTAACCAAGAACCGCTTATCCACATGAATGATGAGGCGTCGGCACGCGGCAAACCGCAGATCGGGCCCGCCCTCTTGGCTTCTGTTCCATTTTTGGTTTTGTGTGTGGATGTGCCAACAGGCAACTATTAAACGCTTAATGGCAATTTCATTGGAATGGTATCTGGATATGCGAGTCCACATGTTTGTTGTGATTACATGAGAGTTGACACGCCGCTTTTCCGGCGTTTGTTGGTGTGGACACGTGACTTGGTCACGTGTCGCCAATTCGAACAATTTACCACAAACAAAATGTGCTACAAGTTTGATGGTCCTTGGTTATACTCTTGCTGGAGGAGTGATTGCACTCAGAAGGAAAGCCAGTCAGAGCTCTAGTAGAATCGAAATGGAATTTATTCATCGTTCTTGGATGAACTTAAGTACAAGTCCTATTTTTATTTAAAAACGACAAATAATATTACTGCAATAAAAGCATTGACTAAGAATTTACTTGTACTTGCTCTTCTTATACAAGTAAAAATTATCTAGTGCTAAGTATGAAATATACTAAAAAAATTCCCATCCAAACAAGAAAGAAAGTCGGTCAAGCCCGACTGTAACATACTCTGTACCTGTGAGGTGCTGCCCATCACCGTTGCGACCGGTGCTGCCCATAATTGTTTGTTTTTCTTATAACTCGACTGTCGTTCTTCCGATTTTTCACATTCCTTTGGCGGGTCGATAAATAATCTTGATTTCAAAATATGTCCAGAAGGTTCGAACCTTCTATCTATAAAACTGACGGAAATATAACGTTTTTTCAAAATTACGGGGGGCGAGGGGACGTGGCAAAAATTGAAAGTAAACTTGATCTGCCTGCAAGTATAAGAAGTTTTTGTCCCATACACGTCGAACCTCTATCTCTTACTATCTCTGAGATCTGTTTGTTCATACGGACAGACGGCCAGACAGACAGACGGACGGACAGACGGAAATGCCTAGATCGACTCGCCTGTTGATGCTGATCAAGAATATATATACTTTATAGTATCGGAAATGCTTCCTTCTGGCTGTTACATACTTTTGCACAAACTTATTATACTCTGTGTACCTCAGGAACAGGGTATGAAAAGTATGCAACAGAAAATTCGAATATACTCAACAATTCCCAACTTGTTTTTTTATCCCTTTACCAACGGATTTCGAATCCAGCTATAAAGTTTAAGTTGCAATTGTATTTTAAATTTGAGAATTAAACTTGAATATAAAAAAATAACTTCGTATATTTTAATTGACTCAATTTTTTTGACCATTTTATAAGTGTATCCAATCTTCCCTTCACCCGTAAAATTCCCGTCTAACTTGTTTTCCTTTCATAATGTAATCAAATTAAGAAAATAATATGAGAGACCGCCAGTCAGTAAGTCAAGTTTGCCAAAAATGTTGACTGATTGTTTTCACACGGCCTCTTTTCCATCCCCCCCATCTGGGCTCGTCGCCTGCTGTGATTCACTTGAGCAGCAACCCCTTTTGGGTCTTGGAAGTTAGGCAGGAAACCAAACAAATTATATTTAAAATCCTTGTCCCTGCGGATCGCATTGGCTTGTCCCAGTGGGCTGTTTCTATTTCAACACTCCGCCCCCCGCCTGCTACAATTGGATTTACGTTTAACCATAAGCGTTGGAGGCCCTTGAGTCATCGCCAGGGTTCTTTTGGGTACAAGAGACCACCCACGAGGCTTTTGCTTATTACTCTTAAAAATAACATTAAACTCTTGCGTTTGGTTGGGGATGTTGAGGGAGGTAAATGACACATCACGAACTTTTTTAATTTGTTTATGATAATTTACGTATTATGTAACAGCCAGAGACATGACTGGTAGTCATTTATTATGAAAGCCATGAAAATGGTATAACTAGATAACGATTCATTATGATAATGGTTTCTATGAGATTAATGGATATTGAAATAGCCAGTTTTTCGATTTAATTACATTTGGACTTCGGCTTTTATGAATAGTCTGACGGCAAATCTACTATTTTCTGACCTTTGGGGGCATATAGACTTAATCTTACAGCAACTATTATGATATCAAAATATCTCCGGATAACTTTAAGGTTTCTAAAACTAAAACTAGGATAACTTTAAGATATTTTAAGGGGTGTAGAATTTTAAAAAAACCTATTTTTTTATTGGCTTAAAAAATAGTTCAACTCGTCTAGAATATGGAGAAAAACGTTTATGGGTAAAAAAAATGTTTTTCATCGAAATTTCGTTTTTTTTAAATGAGCCTCTGGCGCCCCACAGCGACTACCTGCGTCCGGTTACTTCGGGCTGGGAATATACTTACCTTTCGGGGTTTTAAGTATTCAATGGCCCTCACAGAAGTACACAGAAAAAAATGGCGAGATAAAATCAAACTCCAAAAGATTGATTTGATCTCGACCTTCGGATTGAATTTTCAAGCTCGAGTCGTTCTAGATCGAGCTTGATACAAGTTCGAAAGGCATGAAACAATCCTGAAAAGTTTGTATCAATCCGAAAAGACTAATGCCAATCTCAAATAAGAACATAAAACTCAAATAAAACTGACTCGAGATTGAAGTAATTTCGTATGTCCAATGTCAATATAAAATAATCATGACCCGAGATTGAAGTTAGTACGGATGTCCCATATCAAAGCGAGAGAGCGAAATAGTATGAGAGCAAGAAAATCTCTCTTACCAGTACTATGAGGCTAAATGGGCACAAACTAGGTTTGTTGATATTTCCCAAAATATCAATATCAAAAGTATCAAATATCAAAATTTCAATAACGATTTTTGATATATCGAGTCTACAAATATCAATACATCGATAATATCGAAAATATCGTTGATTTCTAAAGCTTACACAAAAACTGAAAAGTTATTAAAGAATGCTCCATAAGACTACTAATGACCAGTGCAAGTGGCCTTTATATCCGATCTTTCCCGTAGCATAATTTTAAGATATAATTGACTTAGATTTCTAAAACTAGACCGCGCTTTCAATGTAACTTTGTAGTGCTGTTTTTTTTTATTAGACCTCAAAGCCTCGTACTCAGAATGACAAAAATAGTTTTCGACACATTTAAACAGTCCATGAGCATCAAAGCAAACCCAAAGTGAATCTACTTATATAAAGTACTAAGACAAAATTTATTTTTTGTCTTTCTGAATACGCGGCTTAAAGATTCAGAGATTTTGCTTACTAAAACAGCATTTACAACACAAAATTATTAATATTCTATTTATTATTTACATCAGAGAAGGACAATCTATGGCCCGGTTATCCCTATGCTATCCCTATGCAACAACAATTTAAAGGGTTTTCCAATAGGGACATAACAATATAAAAATGGTGTACTTAAGTCGTGCAAATGTATGTAACAGGCAGAGGGACGCATCTCCGACCATATAAAGTATATATATTCTTGATCAGCATCAACAGCCGAGTCGATATAGCCATGTCCGTCTGTCAGTATGAACACCTAGATATCGGAGACTAGAAAAGCTAGAGCCACCAAATTTTGTATGTAGACTCCTATTGTCCCTACGCAGATCAAGCTTATTTTATATTTTGGCACGCCCCCTCCCGTCCCCACAATAAAAAATGTTGAATAACTCCAACAATTTTAGAGATATTAAGCTCATTTTAGTGTATGTGCCCAATATCTACAATCTCTGAAAGTTTCATAAAGATCGGATAATAAATGGCAGCGTTATAAAGGTTATAAAAAATGTTGCATTCTTTTTGGCGCTACACGCACTTTCTGCTCACATAATGTTGAAATGGTCACATTATATGTTAATGCTCAGTTTATTAAATAAGGGAAAGGCTATTAAACCCAATTTGCCCTGAGTAACTGGTATATCGATGTCGGGCAGGACCGACTAGAACCCACACGCTCAGCTTATTTGTAAATTGCCGTTGCATCGAAAACTAGCCCAGTCTGTCCGTCCGTCTGTCCGTATGAACAAACAGATCTCAGAGATAGTAAGTGACTGAAGATTGACATGTATGGGACAAAAAACTTCTTATACTTGCAGGCAGATCAAGTATATTTTCAATTTTTGCCACGCCCCCTCCCCTCCCGCCACGAGTTTTATAGATAGAAGGTTCGTTTCTTCTGGACATATTTAGTAATTAGGATTATTTATCGATCCAAGCAATTATGGGCAGTACCGGTAGCAACGGTGATGGGCAGCACTTGACAGGTACAGAGTATGTTATAGTTGGGCTTGGCCTACTTTCTTACTTGGTTATTATCGTTATTGTTAAAAAATACCTTCTTGATATTTTCGAACATTTCAATTTGATCTTTGTCTTATCGGAGTAAAATTGATTTGAAAAAATGTGGAAATGACTGCCCTTTCATATCATTTTTTTCCTCAGTGTATACATATGTACTTAGAAACATGAGAAAAAATTATCATATATACCACAGCTTGGTAGTTAAACAATTTGTCTCCTTTTGACAAGGTTTTATTAAAAGCGAGTGAGCGAAAGTCAAGTTTTTAGGTTCTTAGGTATAGTGCATACAAATGTGCATACACTTCTGCATGTACAGAGAATATTACTTACGACTTTCTAAATTATTAAAGCTTGGAAATACCGGTACACAAAAAATTTTAAAAAAATTGTGGTTTCGGTCCAGGTGCTGGTTCCAAGTTTAAGTCGGATCGTTTTGGTACAGGGCTCCCGGTTCTTGTTCAGGTTTGATTCCCTGCTCTTTTGTGTTAAAATTAAATAAATAGCACTTTGATTTGACTAATAACTAGACCTCGGGTTTGCTTTGCATATTTTTGCAGGATTAAGTGGGAATTTGATGACGAAAGTTCGTTTCATTGAAAAATTAGTTAAAAATTATGTACATATTTTGAATTTTTTTTGCATATTTGCATGAAATGCATATGCTTAATATATGCAAAAAATATGTAAAATATGTAAAAAAATGCAAAATATGCAAACAATTTTCTTTGTTGAACAAATCAAATCATACTGTAAAAGCGATTTATTTATTGTCAAAACAATATACTTATTATTTTAATTTTATACATTGACAAACCCGATCTTCCAGAAGTGGGATCTGGAACACTAATAATAGTGCTTACCTGACAAACCCGACATCAGAAGTGGGATCTGTTCCGACGTTCTAACGAATCGTTTGGGCAGAAATGCAGTGCCGGCCGTGAGGATAGGACTGAACCTGATCACAAGATACCAAAACCGTCAACCATTCTGTGCCGTTTCTGTGGAAATCCAGAACACAAAATGTTGGAATGCAGAGTCAAGAAGCCCAAAGTGACCTGTTTTCGGTGTGGCCTGCCGGGAAACTTAAACCAGTGAACCAGTGCTTCGTGTCAGATTCAAAACGCAGAATGAATTAACGGTGTGAGATCTACCCGATTTGTTTTGACTCTTAAAAAGAATGTTTATTAGAGAAAGGATAAGTAAGAAGTTATCGGGAGAACATTTTAAAAATGTTGGTATGTTTAAGGGCATTGGCGATGCTGGTACATACAGCACATTGCATATTCTAGGTAGTATTGCCATTAATGAAATGATAATAGAAATCTTTTTTCACGTAGTGCAAGACGACTGAGCAATCGGGCAGCCTGATCGATCTTGACACATCCATCTGCTTTCCCGCGAGCAATTAGTAAAACACTGGGAGATCTTGCTCACTTGTATTTAATTGTTTATATGGACGGTGGTACTACCGAAAAAAGAGCTGGGTTTTGAAGATTAGAAATTGTTCTACTTACTGAAGCTGGACTTAAGTTAAATGTGGGAAAATTTAGCTTTCAGAAGACTGCTACTTGTCTCCGCCGCAATCCTTCATCGAAGTTAGACATTTTGTTAGCCTAGCTTCATATTTCCTTAAATTTGTCCCTGGTTATTCCCAAACAATTACACCATTATATTCGCTCACTTCAGAGAGGAGTAGTTTTACTTTGGAGGAAGTTCGAAAGAAAATTGAAGCCATTCTTATCGATGAACCAGTGTTAGTGATCTTTGTCGAACAGTAAATACCTCGGGAATTAAATTTTTCGATGAAATTCGTTTGCATATATTAAACATATTTTTGCATATTTTGCATATATTTTGCATATTTTGCATATATTTTGCATATTTTGGCATATTTTTTGCTAACCGAAGGATATAGGCTTACCCTTCAAAAACCCACCTGTCATATATTACAAAAAGACTGAATTTCCACCTATGTATACCTGAAAACCCAACCACATTGTACATACTCACCTTAAGCCAACCATATTTACTTACCGTTTCATATTATCATACCTTAATAATACTTATCTGAAAACCAAAATTACTTACCTGTCCATGAACACAATACCACTTACATGCTACAACACCATTGATCAAATACCACTCACCTGACATGAAAACATAATACCCAATGTTAAATCACACACAAAATACTTACCTTTATAGCTTTAAAATATAAACTTAGTATATACACAGTCATTACACTGTCATTACATTATATGGGCATTTCCACAGAAAGGTCCACCGAGACCAAAAAATTAAAAGTTCTCAAAAACCGTATTTTTTATCACATTTTTATAGGGAATCAATCAAACTTAAATGAGTTTAGCCAATCTTACAATAATTCATTAGCCATTTTGAGATTTCCAAAAGCAAACTCGCCCAAGCCTCATTTTTCTCGTTTGGGTACTTATTTTGCAGGTTTTTTTTGAAAAAAGGTACTATAGAATGTATTGACTTTGGCGCTCTAAAATCGATTTTAGGGTACAACTGGATAAAAAATAATGAAAATGAAACCATAACATACTATGTGATTGCAATTAGCTGTAACTTTTTGCTTTCCATTATAACAGAAATCACAAATATATTATGATGGAAAAAAATTTCTCGTGCGAAATGTCGCTTTCTTCATATTGTTAAAGCTTATAAAAAAAAACCAATGTAAATATTTGAATATGGTTACACTTAATTAAAAGCTACATTATTCCCCTTTAGTTATAAGTTAACTGATTTCAAATATCTTTATACATTTCGCAGAACTTTGAATTTTTCTAGATGCAGTCAAAAACGACTTCCATTTTTGTCGCGTAATAAATCACTTGATTTTTTTTTAATATAAAAAAAAAAAAAATATTTTTGCATATCTTTTGCATATTTTCGATATGCAATAAAATTTGTTATAATTAAACGATAAAACGTATAAATGCAAAGTTTGGTATCAATCTGATGAAATATTTGGAAATATGCGAAATCCGAGGTCTACTAATAACATATTTAAGGGGGTATTGCTGCTTGGCAAAATTTTTCCATTTTTTTTTTGCCTATTTTTATAGCTTGGATATTTGAGAATATCGTGCTAAAGGATTTTTTTAAATTCGAAATACTTTAGAAGATGTAGCCCTTTTAATGACCCAAAGTGACCCGATTTGCCTAGCAACTGTAAACTTTAAACGCGTTTATCTCGAAACCAAGTTTTTCGAGCTGGCGGCACTGATTGCGCCCGTAGTTCAGAACCGGTTTTGACGAAACAAAGTGCAATCGACGCAGAATTGTCACCATTATGGCCCCTATTTCAATCATAATTTTATAAAAAATTTGACTATTGTTTTACACTAAACTACAAAAAAAAATTGCCTAAATCGATTTTGCATTTTTTCAGTGGCCGCCATTTTGTTAAACAAAATCGCAAAATTATGATTGAAATAGGGGCCCGAAATACATCTGTACTGAATCTAACGCCGTTTACTTTTCCATTTCAGATGATCCGAAGTGGAGTTATCCGTGCCGCCAGCGGCATACCTTTTTTTCGACGTCCGACTTTGAAAGCCGACTACTTTTTGAACAGCCCTCGTACAAAGAAAAAAAATTTTTTATTTAATTCAATATGTTCTTAATACAATACAAACAAGTAAGGGAGCTGCAGTCGAGTGCCCCGACTACAAAATACCCTGTTCCCTTGATTTCGTGTGTTTTTTCTTTACATACACACACTCCAACATACACACAAACGCATGGCATGCGGCCGCGCGCGGGATACTGAAAATGCAAGACCCTCCCTCTCTCCCACGAGCAAAATTGATTCGTATATAACTTCGGTAGCACTAAATAAGCAACACCCCTTTTATGTTGACAATGCACAGAAGTCCAACTTGAGAATTACAAGTGGTCTCTTTTATGCATTTATGCTGCGCTGGATTCCCATAGTAAATAAAAAGTTTAACCAAAATTATGGGGTGGCTCTTAGCAAATACAAATCCAATGAAACGCTGCTCAGGATGCACTACAAAAAATTGAGTTTGGGCTTCTTCACCACTTCATTTCCTGGAAATCTTGTTTCAGTAGGTAATCTAACAAATAGTGAATTCAATTCTGATATAAATGATTTTATTGTTCTCTTAATTCACATCACTTAAGGTGACTCAAAGCTCATGTAATGCCTTGACTCTCTCTCTCTCTCTTATCTCTTCTAACCAGCTTCCCCATAACATCTCTCTCATAAATGTCACCAAAAAATCAACCACAACTTTAACCCTTTTTCTAACCCAAAAATAAAGTAAAATAAGGCACCTTGAACTGTGTCAAATTTAATCAACTGCCGTGCAACCTGTGCTGGGATTTCATTTAACCAGCTTCCCTTTTCGCCCCCTCCCCTCAGCGTACATTATTAATTATAGCATAACGTGCAGCGTAAATAAAGTAAAATTTGTGAATAAAAGACACAAAAAGCAAGTGAACCCTTTCTCCTCCCTTACTTATCTATGGCAATTACCGTCGCATCCTTTTGGTTTCAGGTTATTAAAATTATCTGCAGGAAAAATTTCAATTAAAAAAAACACGAAAAAAGAATAAATTAATTTTGCTTTCTCTCTTTCCACATTTCTAATTATGAGCTTTGGCGGCAGCTGCCGGAGAGGTTAAAAGTTGCTCCCATTTTTTTTATTGCAAATTTTTCTGTATTATTTTTTCAATTAAACTTGACCATGTCAAAAAGTCGCGAGTTGTGCGACAGTTTTTGTTTCTTCTTTTTTTACTTTTCAATATTTTTTCTTCTTTTTGGCCACATGTTGCTGACACTTGCAGCAGTTGTTAGTCTTGGGTCCTTGGCTTTCTGATCCTCCTCTGCAGAGCTTTGATTTATGGCTGGAATTGTCACCTGTTCTTTAATTAAATTTTCTATGAACTTTCCCTGCATCGAAAGGTAAATAATTGTTCCCACGTTGCCTGTGATCCAATTACATTGGCAACTATTTACCCAACATTTAGTTTAGCTGACATTTTCTCATTGCTGGCTATTTGCGCAAAATGATATCTAAACATTTGTTTGGGTGGAGGTCGAGGAGGAAGGTGGAAATTCATTTGTGTAAACAAGACGGCAATGTCAACAGAAAGTGGCTCACATAACATTTGGAGGGGTGATGGCAGCGAGAGAGGTTGAAGGTAGGCTAAAATTAGAAAGGGAAAAAAGCTGGGACAGAAGGTGAGCACAAATAGTTTGGAAAATATTTTGTTAATAAAATAGGGGTTAAAAGATATCCTGATTACTTTGGCAGTTCAACCTTTTTTATCTATTAATAGAAAGAAATATAATATAGAGAAATAATTCTTAAACAAGGTTTCTTGAGGTATCGATCAAAGCATGGAGATTTAATAACGACAAGACAATTCGGCATCTCCCCATTTCAACTACATACCAACCCATCCCACAACTTTCAAAACATTGCCAAATTTCCATCAAATTTTCTAAAAAATATAAGTTTTGCGTTCCCCCACCAATCCCTGTCATATCTATTCAGCTTGCCCTCGCAACCTCCTCACCACCCTTCTGCAGCTTTCCCATTCTATTCCTGACTGACAACGCCCAAACATGTGTACCGTTTCTGTCTGCCCCATCGTCCTCACTTACATCCATTCATAGCTGGCTGGGCAATGCTGTCACATTACGCGCCTGTTACCATATCTTTACAACTGTATCTACAGATCGTCCTCCGCACACTTACGATACTTACTACTCGTACGTATGACAAAGCACAAAAACTTAAAAACCTTATGCATGTGATTTGAGGGAGAAAACACTAACAGGGCGGCGGCACAAGTGTCAGCCTTTTGTCTATGGTTTTTGGTGGTGGGCTTGTTGCTAGTACTTGGGTGGAAATCCTTTCCGCTTCCGTTCCGCTTTTTAGACAACCCCCTGTGGGTGGGCTATCACTTTTGCCACCCCCCAGGAAACACTTTTCTGACTTTTTCAATTTGACTTTTGTTACATTTTTCCTGTGTTTTGGGTTTCCCTAGGCGTAATAATGAAATAAATGTTTCGCTAAATGTTTACGTATTTTGCACTGAGGGTTTTAGCCTGAGAGAAGGGGGATGTCATTCAATTAATACGATGAGCATTTAGTTGAGGGGGGTTGGAGGGTGTGTAGCGAAACAAATAAATCATGTTTGATGGGTGAATATAAGAATGCCACTTACTAAACAAATCTGCGGTTGAAATGATCTTACTAAGTGCTATCAGTTGAATAGAAAAATGCCTAAAATACCTTTCAATGCTGAAAATATGTTCGGTTCGGGAAGCAACTCTTTACCCCTTACACCTGATCTTCTTAATATAACAACGTGGGTTCTTGATCAGCACAACGTGCTATCTTCACCAAACTTTGCACAAAGTCTTTGGTACGTATACGCTTCACATTTGTCGGAACGGGCCGGATCGGATGACTATAGCAAATAGCTGTCATAGGAACGATCGGTCGAAAAACTAGTTTTAATAAGAGAAACTTTAGTTTTAAATGGAAACGCCTCCCAACTTCGTATTTCTTAGTTTCCTATGCTTCTCCATGACATCTATTTGGTATACTTTGTAGTGTCATGAAAAGTGGCATGGTTAAAAATAAGGTGTAAGTGTGGCTGCCTCACAGAGGCCTTGATGACAAAACATGTGGCATACAAGGATATACTCGATTCTCGGCGCTTACTTTCTGTATACGAAAATAAAAATCGATTCTCAGTACTCCTTGTTGAAGTACTCAGTACTTACATTACGTGTGGATTCTAAATACTCGACTCTAAGTAAAAGTACCTTAGTACCTATAATTATCTTAAAGATACATAGAGTACCTATAAGTATCTAAAAGTACCTATAAGTACCTAGAAGTGCCACATAAGTACCTATAACACAAATTTTAATAAGTACCCAGAAGTGCCTAGGAGTACTTAAAAGTACCCAAAGAGTACTTAGAGTTCCAATAGGTACTATAAATATCTATGAAGCACTTATAGGTACCTAAAAGTAATAAAAAGTACCTTAAAGTAACTATAAATATCATAAGTTCCTAGAACCTAAAAAGGTCAAAGAGAACCTATATGTAGCTTAAAGTATGGATCAGTACCCACAGGTACCAATAGGTACTTTTACTATAAATTACCCTAAATTACCCATAAATACCTATGAATACGTACTTGCAGTACTATGACTTCTAAGTAACTAAGTCCCTATATAATAATGCCCAAAGTGCTTAAGAGTACCTATAGGTTCTAAAAGTACTTATATTTAATGAACGTACTAAAACATGCCGAAAGGTACCCATAAGTAGCAAATAGTACCTAAAAGTGCGAAGGTTCCTAAAAGAACGAAAAAGTGCCATTAGGTACTAAAAAGAACTCTATAGGTACCCAAAGAGTACCAAGTACAACCAGTACCTAATGGTCCAATTAGTGCCCATAGATACCCATAACTACTATTTTGGTACCTAAAGTACCTATAAATTTTCTAAAGTAACTAAAGGTACTAAAGAACCTATATAAATACCAATATCGCCTCAAAAGTACCTATAGGACCTAAAAATACCTATGGGTACTCAAGGAGTACCTGTAGGTACCTATAAGTACTATGGGTACTTACAAAAGTGTGTTACCAAAAAGTAACTATAAATACCTCAACGTACCTAAAAGGGAGTACCTAAGACACCCCATAAGTGCTTTCTAGTACTATGGTACCAATAGGTACCTTAAAAAAATTCTGGGAGACCCATAAATTTACCTATAGTTACCTAAAAGTAACTATAAATACCTTCAAGTACGTATAGGTATCTGTAGGTAACTATAAATTACGCGTCACGCGTGGCGCAAATCAAATTTTACCCCTACTAGAATCCTCCATTTTGAAATTAAAGATGTTTTATATCAAAAACTTTTTTATTTAAATATTTGGCTTTCATAATTCTACCAATTTTGGTCAAATCGGATGACTATAGCATATAGCTGCCAAGACGATTGGTCAAAAAAGTGAACCTTGTGAACTTTTTGTTTTCAATGAAAACCTACCTATCATTAGCATACTTTATTAATATACTTATTCCACAATTCTGAAGTTTTTCAAAATCGGATGACTATAGCC
>JAEIFV010001693.1:0-24326 GCA_018904265.1 Lordiphosa collinella | reverse complement strand
GATATACTGGCTCGAAATGGCAGGAGATCTACGAACGAGTGATGTAAAGTCCGGTGACGAGGTCGGACCCAATCCGAAACCTAAGCCGAACCCCAAGCAGAAGCCTAAACCAAGGCGCAAGCCGCCGGTGACAACCGGATGCCCTCATAATTCGCCCAAAGAGAGAATGTTTGTGGATACAGAGATATCCTGAAAATAGTCACTCGCCGCCAGATCGACAAGCTGAGTGGAGTAGGCGTCTGTGTAAATAAAATACGACGAACGGCAAATGACTGTCTGCTGCTGGAGCTAAGCGGTTCAGGTCTGGGGAACACGGGCTCTCTAGGGGAGTAGGTCAACAGGTTCTCGGAGAAAATGCGGAAGCACGAGCCCTTATACCGGAGACGCTCTTAGAGATAAGGGATTTGGACGGGCTGGTCACATCGGAAGACGTGTTGGACGCGCTCACTGCCCAAACTAATGTGGGGAAAGGTCATGCTCCATAAAAAACCCTCGAGCTTCCCCTATGCTGGGACTCAGACTGCTCTTGTGGGGTTCCCAGAGTTAAAGGATCAGCTTCTACGGGTAGAGAGAAGCTCAAGGTGGGATGGGTAAGGTGCCGAGTTAGAGAACGTCACTGGCTCTCCTCAACGGTGCTATCGCTGTCTGGAGATGGGGCACATTTCAGCAAACTGCAAAAGTGCCATAGACTGAAGTGGCTACTGCTTTAGATGTAACGCGACTGGCCACAAAGCCGCCACTTGCAGGAACATCCCAACATGTTTCCTGTGACGAGACAGAGGCATGAAAACGCTGAATCATCAAGCAGGCTCTAACAGATGCCCGCTTATGATACCCGATGGCTCTAAAAAACCCTTACGATGCAACTAATTCAGCTTAATCTGAATCATTTTGTGGCCTCGCAAGACCTTCTTGCGCAGACTGTGCACGAGCACGGCATAGACCTGGCCATTCTTAGCGAACCGTACAGACCATACTCTTTTGGCGAGTGGGCATCTGACCATTCCGGCAAAGCGGCGATCTGGATATTGGCTGCAGATGGCTTCGTCAGAGCAAAAGTAGGAGACCTGTGGGTGTACAAGCTGCTATCTTGCTCCTAGTCGGGCTTATCGAATTCGAATTCATCTTGGAAGACTTGGTACGCGATGTTAGAGACCGCAGCAGTGTCGTTATAGCCGGCGACTTCAATGCTTGGTCCGAGAAATGGAGCTTTTGCGGTGCTCGACCTGTCGCTTCTAAATGTCGGCTCACAGAACACTTTTAGTAGAGCGGTACTGGTTCAGTGATCAGAAGAGAAGGGGAGCGCAAGACTCTAATTAAGCAGAGAGCAAACGGGAGTGCTTCCAGGACCTATGCGACACTGCGGAGAAAGACCAGACCTATAAAACCGTAGTCAAGCGCCCTATATGCTGGCAGACTAACAGGTCCTACGGATCAGGGGTACTCAAAAAGCATAGTGGAGACCCTGTTCCCATTCCAGGCCTGACGCCTTAAGCAATGCGTCTGGCCGAGGTCAGCTTCAGGCCGAGTTGAGGTCACGGCTGACGAAGTGTGTGCGGCAGTAAACAACCTCAAGCCCAACAAGGCACCCGGACCAGATGCTGTTCCAAACAGCTTGTGAAGATGGCCTATGACGCTTCGTCAGAGGGTATTTGTCACGCTGTACAATAAATGCTTGAGGGAATCGACATTTCAGAAGAAGGAAACTGCAGAGGCTGGTGCTACTCCCGAACCCTGGCAAGCCCCAGAGGATGTTTCCTCATACAGGCCATCTGCCTGCTGGACACAGATGGCCGAAGTTCTAAAGAGTTGCTGTGCAATGACGCAGCTGTAGAGGTGGCGGCGGTCTTTCACCAAGCTCAGTACGGGTTCAGGAAGGCAAAATCGCCATCGGCAAGTGGATGAAATGGCAAAGGAAGCCATATCTGGAGCGCGGTGGCGAGGGGGCAACCTCAGGGCTCAGTTCGGCAGTGGAATCGGCAACTGCCTGCTGTGTTCGCGTGAGCGGTCGCTAAGAATAGCATATCCTGAGGAGAGGCGGAAGCTAGAGAGGAAAGCCTTAGGAAGTGGCAGAACGCATGGGACTCATCCTCAAGGGTCAGCTGGACGCACAGGCACATGCCCAAAATCAAACAGTGGCTTGAGAGACCTCATGGAGAAGTAAACTTCTATCTCACCCAATTACTGAGCGGACATGGATGCTTTAGAAGCTATCTTCACCGCTTCGGGCACGACAGCAGCCCCGAGTGCACATAGTGTAGGAGGTACTCTAGAGGATGCAATCCCGTCTTTTTCGTGTGTGGACGCTTCGGGCAGCGAGGGCTGCCATTCAGGAGATCCGCAGGCGAGGAGTTACCATAGTAACTTCTGTGATCTAATGGTAGCTAGCGAACGATTCTGGGACGCGACCAGCACTTTCGCAGCCAGTGCCCTAATGGAACTTCGCAGACTGGAGCGGTTGAGAAGGACATGAGTAGTTATAATGCGGTTGGAGGCTCCTGCAGAAGCATTGACTTGCGTTCGTCCCACAAGGGTACACAACTAATTTATATAATATCAAAAATGGTCCTTATAAAATACCAAAAATGGTCCCTCTTATGTGAAGATAGTTTTAGTTTTAATAATAGACATGGAATATAAAAAAAAAAAAACACAGTTTTGTTAAAGCTCCGAGACAGTTGGCTCCTAAGCGTATAATAAACTGCGGAAAACACACCACTACCCTTGGTCCACACCAACACCTGCACATACACCCACACACCCGCGCACACATACTGGGTGGCGCAACGGTAGTAGAGCAATACTCGAAACTATTTTATTATTAATTGGAATTTAAAAGTAAAAAGGAAAACTTCCTAATGTGGAGCGAATAATCAGCGGTACGGAATTGCCCAGGGAAGAAGTGAGCCCGGAGGACCGAGCCAGCTCGGAGTGCAAGTAGTAGGCGACACTAGTGGAAGCATCACTCCACTAACTAACACTATTAACTGGGACTCAGCAGACCCTTTTCGGAAAAGCTCGATGGTTGCTAGATCTCCGGAGGAGTCCGTGCCTATGGAACTGGATCTACCAGCGAGGCCAAAGTCCACCCCTCATCCGATGAACACTTTAGAGGGTAAAAAGACAGAAGAAGTCGACGGCTTACGAAACCTCAATAATATTGGAGCAAAGGCCAGAGAGCTCAGAAGCTTATGGCCTTACCGAAACGTTCGATCACTAATGTGATGAGAGAACTCGTCGACGATCTCGATGTGCTACAACGGGAAACGCACTCATATTTGCAGGGGTTCTAGCAAAAAGCTCCAGGGCACCCAAAGTGATTAACCCAACAGAAGCAAATGGAAGCTCCTTTATCGACGCCAACGTCTAAGAAAGCGATGCACACGGCGCCTCCGGAACAAAAGCGCGGAAGGAACAGATTCCTCGGAGGGACACGGGAGAAAAATGGAGAATCCAGCACAAAAAGATTCTCAGCCAAGAACAGCGCCAAAAGGACCGAAAGGAGATGGATGGACTACAGTAAAGTCAAAAACCAGGAAACCGAGACCTCCAAAAAATGATGCTATAGTCATCAAAACTAAAGGAGAATCGTGCTCATACGCGGATATACTAAGACTGGTAAAAGCCGAACCACAACTGAAAGAGCTTGGGCAACGCGTGAAAGAGCCTGGATGCCCTTGGTGCTGAAGGTAGCATCTAGCTGCGTTCTGGCAGGCTGCAATCTTGTGCCCAGTTTCTCCGCATTTGAGGCAACAGTTTGTGCGATTCACCGGGTTCCTGCAACTAGCTGCAATATGCCCAATCTCCAGACACCTGCAACATCTGTTACCTCCCTCGGGCTGCTTTATGTGACAGTGCGTCCACCCGATTTTGACCTTTCCCAGGTCCAATACGCGTCTAGTGTGGCTTGTCGGAATGGTGACAATGGCCCTCGTCCGCGAAAGAGCTACGTAAGCTTTTGACGCTGCAAGCTTCAATAGGGATGCCTGCTTGTGCAGCCAGGCCCTCCGCAATTTCCTCCCAAGTGGTAAGCCATTCCAGGTCGCTTATCTCCTATCGCGTTTCCGGTGCTAGAGCACGGATACCTGCGCTCTTCCCAAGTACCTGCTCAATCTCTGCCTTCAACAGTTGGGTACACTCTAGTCCTGGCCCGTTCAGTTCGAGCAACAGATCGCCATTTGCCGTGCGTCGGACCTTCTTTACAGTTTCGGCTACGTTTTTAGCTGATCGTCTTGGCGCCTCGTGACCATGTTGAGGACCTCGCTGTATGACATGACGGCTCTGCCAGAGACAATTAGTGCGACTGCTCGAGGTTTTTTGGGTGGAACCTCCGGACGTTTTTTGCCACTACCTTTCCTGCCTACCTTCAGCCACTGCTCATTGGGACCTGGTTTGGTGCCTGCAGACCTGATGGTGTTCACAGCCTCGGCTCGCTGGGCATTGGCTACAGCAATCTCTGGCCGTGCGTTTGCCGGTGTTCGATTGGCAGTAGCGAAGGCGCCTTGTTTTCGGATCCTTGGGGAGGTTTGGGTCGAACGCTCAGACTGGTCTTTAACTGCATTGTTTCCTCGTTGGGTCGGCATTGTCTGCGCCGAGTTGTCAGCTTGCTCCGGGTCTATGTGCTCATTTGGAACGTATGCCGTTGGTGAGCGATCGGGTTCTTAAGGCTCATTGCATCGGGAGCAGCAACTGGGTTCTGCTAACAGGGACTCAAAGTTCTCGCAGACGGTCAACTGGATCTGACTCAACTTGGCCTAGGAATCTTTCATCCCCAGGTTTATATGATCGCAGACTGCCGCAGCAAGTTGTTGCCCCGCAATTGCCAGAGGTGGCTATCAGGAGGAGTCTTGTGCGGATGTGTGCGGGTGAGTTTGTGTGTGTGGGTGTGTGTGTGTGTGCCTTCTTTTTGTTTTGTTTTTCTATGGATACGCCATGGGGGGATGTAAATCTTCAAAAGATACTGTTGGCCCGTACCAACAGTATGTACGATTCACCAACAACGTTGGCGCCTACGTATTAAATACACCCCCTCACAACTGCACACCTCGTTCCCCGCGGGATCACAGTTAAGTATTACTTCGCGGGGATGGGTTGCCTATTCTAGGCAACATCTTCTCAAATTGATATAACGCACGTAGTATGCGTGACCAGCTAGCCGAATTAAATTCATTTCGGATGTCCAGTGTTACCACAGCACAGTATTCCTTGGTGCCCCATCTCCACCGAGTTCCCTCAATCGCCTTGGATGCAATATCGACAACCGCCTTGACAGCGTCCACCGTAGACCGTCCCTTACGGAATCCATATTGGAATTCAGATAGGGCCTTTTTTTCACCGACTACTGCCAAAAGTCGAGTATATACGATCCTTTCCAGAATCATCCCATTATGGCTAGGAGACAGATCGGTTTGTATCCTGACGTTTCATCGTGAGGCTTACCTCCTTTTGGCAGTAGGAAAAGCCGTTGCTGCCTCCACCTCTTTGGAGAAACTCCCTCCAGCAGACATTTTCCAAACGACTCATCAAATACGTCTGGTTTGGTTGCGATCGCGAGATTTAGTGCCTTATTGGGTACGACGTCCGGCCCTGGAGCCTTTTTATCACCAATGCGCTTACATGCAGCCATCACGTCTTCAACAGACACTTCCTGCTCTCGGTCCGTGGCATCTATGGGTTACTCCTGATCGAGCTCGCCAATGGATCTCCAGTTGGAGTCAGACTCTAACATGTAGCTGACGAGGTCCTCGATGGGTGGTACAAACTCTTGCCTGGTCCTGTACCTTATACAGCGGTAAAACACGTGATGTGGATTTTCGTTCTCGTTTGGGCAGGCCGGGCATTCCGGTGTGTCTTCGTGCTTAAACCTGTGCAGGTATTCTCTATATCCTCCATGGCCAGTGAAAAACTGAGTTAGGTGGAAGTTTAATTCCCCCTCCGTCCTTCTAATCCATTCTTCCAGGTTTGGAATTAGTCTGTGGGTCCATCTTACGGTTGTGGCCATGTTCCACCGCGCCTGCCATGTAGCCATAGACGCAAGTCTTTCCGATTTTCGAATGGCGTCGATCGTCACCGGACTTTCCATTACTGCTCGCCCCTCGTAGATCTCCTTCATTTCGAGTGCCAGTATATCCACCGGCACCATGCTAGCCAGAACTAAGGCTGCCTCATCCGAGACCGTCCGGAATCCGGATATCACTCGAAGTGCGCTTAGTCTGTAAGGCGTTGCAAGCTTCTTTTGAAGGCTCTTGTTACTCGCCACCGCAGACGCCCATATTGGTGCGGCATAGAGCAGCAACGAGGTAACTACTCTAGCCAGTAGTTGTCGCCTTCCAGCTCTGGGCCCTCCTACGTTGGGTAGCATCCACGAAAAGGCTCTCTGTATTTTGGAAGCTTTTTGGCAAGCATACTCGACAAAGGGTCGAAGCTCATCCTGTTATCCAGCATCACGCCCAAGTATTTTCTGTACTCCTTCGATTTTACAAGTACATTGTCCACCAGTAAGTTCGTAAACTCTATCTTCTTCCTGCTTGTGATAAGCACCGCCTCCGTTTTTTGACCAGCTAGTTCTAGATGCGCTTCCTTCAGCCAACTGCCCACTCGTCTTATCTCCGCATTTGCAACTGACTCCAGCTGTCAAATTTCTTTTGCTACAACTACGAGGCGCTAAGTCATCCGCAAATCCTATCAGCTGGCAGCCTTGGGGTGGTTGTACTCTTAGCACCTCGTCATACATTATGTTCCAGTTAAAAACCGACCCCTGTGGGACGCCTGCCGTCACGCTGTAACGCCTTGGGCCTTCCTCGGTATCATACACTAGCACTCTGTCTGACAGGTAGTTAGATATGATCCGTTGTAGGTAGGTAGGTGCTCCAAATTGGTGTAAAGCAGTATGCGCGACAGCAGCCGTAGTAAGGTGCCCGACCACCGAGTTCCAATAGCCGACAACCGACACCGCCTTGACTGCGTCCACCGTAGACCGTGCCTTACGGAATCCGTATTGGGATTCAGATGGGGCCTTTTTTCATCGACTACTTGCCAAAAGTCAGTATATACGATCCTTTCCAGAATCTTCCCCATTGTGTCTAGGAGACAGATCGGTCTGTATCCTGACGGGTCATCAGCTAGTTACCTCCTTTTGGCGTAGGATAAGCCGTTGCTGCTTCCACCTCTTTGGAAAAGCTCCCTCCAGCAGACATTTTCCAAACGACTCATCAAATACGTCTGGTCCGGTTGCGATCGCGAGCTTTAGTGCCTTATTTCGTACGACGTCCGGCCCTGGAGCGTTTTTGTCGCTTACATGCAGCCATCACGTCTTCAACAGGAACTTCCTGCTCTAGGTCCGTGGCATCTATGGGATACTCCTGATCGAGTGGTTGGTGCTGGGGAAACAGCGCCTCGACTATTCTTCCGTGCTCAGTAGCGCTTTATATTTTTTTGGTGGCTATCTTGTAGCTCTGTTCTCGGCTGTAGCTGTGTTGTAACTGAACATATTGTATAACTTCATAAACATGTTCAAATATTGGAAATGACATTTCATTTCCCACGCCTGCTCGGTGCAGTCCGCTAAGTCAGGAATAAATTTCCCGACATAAGTAACTAGCCCGAGAAAACTCCTTGTTTCTTCTTTGTTTTTTTAGGCTCTCGGCATTCAAATTCACTTTTTCCACTTTTTCATTCACATTTTCCCTTGTTCAGACAAACATTGTTTTCTTCAAAAATCTGGCAAACTTTACTCACCGCTTCATCGTGTTCTTTTTCTGTTTTTGCATAAATTATACCATCATCTAGATAATTAAAAACGTTAAAACAAGATGAATGTAGCTCTTCTAGTTTTTCTCAGAAAGATTTCTGGAGCCGATGTAACCCCGAACATCAACCTCTCTATAACGAAATAGTCCCTTGTTTGTGACGAATGTCGTTATTTCTCTACTCGACTTGTGGAGTTCCAGCTGATGGTAAACATCTTTGAGGTCCAATCTTGAAAAGAATTTGGCACCCCGTAACTTCGTCATAAACGTGTCAAAAATAGGAAATGGATATTTCTCTCTTAATATTGCCCTATTTTCAGTTCCCCATTTGACTTAAATGCAATGACCATTGGGGATATCCAGGGGCTATGTCCAGTCACAGGCTCAATAATATCAGTTCGTCCAGTTTTTCCTGCACCTTCTCCTTTACTGCTACTGGGATGCGTCGTATCGGTTGTTGTACTGGTCGAACTTCTGGATCAATTGTTAATTTTACCAGCACACCTTTCCACTTCGAAAACGGTACGACATCCTCTATATGATTTACATCCAGACCCAGTTTTAGTACGTTGAGTTTTATCGCTGTCTCACGACCCTACGGAGATTAATTGCCCCTTTCGACAACATAAAACTACGTCATTATTTCCGAATTTTTCATTACCGAAATTGGCGCTTCGAAAGCATTTATTATGTTGGTATACCAGCAAAGTACGTTCGACTTTGCACGATGAGTTCAGTCAATATAGGAAAGAACCTCTCCGAGCCTTTCAATACCAGAAGAGGTTTTAGGCAGGGTGACACCTTATCGTGTAACTTCTTTAATCTGCTGTAATACTAGTTGCATATGCCGATGACATTGACATTATCGGCAAATCCGAACGGGCGGTAAGCAAGGCGTTTTCAGAGATTGTGAAGCAGCAAAACTCATGGGCTTAGCTGTAAATGAGGAAAAGAAGAAGTTCCTAGTCTCAGCGCGCAGTGAGCCTACGCGTCTTGGACAATCTGTTGCAATAGGAGAGTAAAACTTTAACGTTGTTAAGTACTTTGTTTGCCTCGGAACGATGATTAATAGCGACAACAACACCAGTCTGGAGATCTAAAGAAGAATAACTCTTGCAAACCGATATTACCACGGGCTTAGTAAGGAGTTCAAGAGCAGAGCCATCTCTCGAAAAACGAATATCGCGCTATACAAGTCACTTATTATCCCAGTCCTGCAATACGGCGCAGAAGCATGGACATTATCAACAGTGGATGAGGAGGCGATCGGCGTGTTCGAGAGAAAAGTTCTTCGGAGGATTTATGGACCTGTAAAACTTGGCTGAGTTCCGCATGGGGACACTGATCTAGTCAAGCGCATAAAACAACGGCGGCTGCGCTGGCTTATACATATTACTCGTATGGATGAAGAAGCTCCAGTAAAAAAGTGTACAGGCGGAAGGCGAACGAATTAGGGAAAGCTGGAGGCGTAGGACAACGAAAACTTGGGAAAAACAGGTGCTGACCAACTGGTGCCAGCTCGCACAAGACAGGGGCGAGTGGCGGGCATTAATAGTAGCGGCCGAGACCGTCAAAGGGTTGTGATAGAAATATCGGGCCAAATAAGAAGAAGATTTGGTTGTTTATGTGATAGATAGCTCTATATGGAAGATGTGAAATCGGATCTGTTTCATAAAAAAAAAAACATCACTACTAATTTACTTTGAAAGTATAGGCCAATTTCACCATAACTAGTCTTTTTATACTCTGTACCAAAGGAACATGGAGTATAATAAGTTTGTGCAAAAGTAACAGCCAGAAGGAAGCATCTTCGACCCCATAAAGTATATATATTCTTGATCAGCATCAACAGCCGAGTCGATATAGCCATGTCCGTCTGTCTGTCCGTATGAACGCACAGATCTCAAAGATGGTAAGAGATAGAGGTTTGACATGTGTGGGACTTATGCTTCTTATACTTGCAGGCGGATCAAGTTTATTTTAAATTTTTGCACCCTCCCGCCCCCGCTAATTGGAAAAAACGTAATATCTCCCACAGTTTTATAGATAGAAGGTTCGTTCCTTCTGGACATATTTAGTAATCAAGATTATGTATCGAATGGTAACGATCGGATGAACGGTAGTAAAGATATGAGCAAACGAAAATTTAATTTATCTGAGCTGCTCCTGCAGCAGCAAAACACATTCATATGTATGTAGATGTATGTATATATGAGCAACTACTACCCAACAAAGTGATAGTCAACCATATTTTAGAACAAATTTTTATTTTACGATTCATATTGGATCGTTGTGGGTGTGATGACCCCGTCCCGCCAAAAAGTCCACCTTTTAAATGAATTAAACAACGAAATCCTATACAAAAAAAGCTCATTAGATCCAATTGTATTCTTGCAGCTAGCTGGGACGCTCTCATTTTCCCCCTTCCCTTTTCCACACATTCACAATATTGAGAGAGAGAAATTAGATAAGGTCGCGGGAAAAATATATCGCCCGATACCCATCTGACTACTAAGACGAGGATTGTTTAAATTACAAATAATAGAAAAAATGGTATAGTTATTTAATTCTAACATAATATCAAGCAATCACAATGTAAGCAAAAATCCGCTGTCTATAAATGACACATATCGTATTTTAAAGCTCCCTCAAAAATATCATTCAAAATGTCAACCGAAAATTTATATATCACAGAGAACAGTTCAACAGTTCAACATCATTATTGCAATTATTTTCATTCTGAGATATTCTATGCGGTCTTCAAAGCAATTGTATGACTCATGCTTGGAGATTATGCAAAATCGGCAAAAAAAGTTTGAAGGAAGTGTTTTTAAAAACCAAGTATACAATACGTGTTGCTCTCCGTTAATATTCACATCAATCCCAATATTTTCTAAGTCTTTCAAAACTTGAACAAAATAATAGAGACATTTAGAATTACCAAAGGACTTTAAATCTGCCGATGGAGCAAAGCTACTGTTAATATATGATTGTATAATTGTAATGGATTATTTACTTCGAAGTCATCTACATATAAAAAGTAAGGCATCACAATTCTTTTGTTTTCTCGCTCAATCAGCAATTTTTTTCCATCGATTCCCATTAACAAAATTTATCAAGTTTTTATGGTCTTGTAAATACTTTAACCTATTCACGAAACTTAAGAACACGTTTGGCAACTCAAAGAACTTTTCAATTGGAATCTCAAAGGAAAAATCACACCTTTTGCTATTTTAGAACCCATTGTCATTTTATTTATTGCTCTAACTGATGAAACTGTGTTGTCAATAGTAATGGGATGAGGATCTTTATATTAATTGAATGATTTCAACTTTTTCTATAAAATTTCTATAAAACAATTCGTCGTTGGCAGCGACAAACATACATGTGTACATATTTATGTGAATAAAGGCTGCAATTTTTACACCTAACCTCGTCGGCACACACCTCGGCAGCTCCCTTAACCTCGTTGGCAGATACGTATACTGCATCTACACACATTTTCGCCAGCTTATTAGCTATATCAACATAACCTTGTCGGTTTATCTGGAATAAAATACATACTTCACAGCACAGCGATGAGCCAGTTAGAAGAAATTTCTGCCAAATTAACTCGCTTCTCAGGAATTTTGTTTTGTACAGTCCCAGTTACTGCAGGAGTATTTTTCGACAAAAAATCAACGTGAGCCATTCTCCTTTCTTCCCTATATTCAATATCAAAGGTGAACGACTGGTAAAGAGCCCACCACCGTTACACTCTAGAAGTTAACTCTTGTTTAGTTCTCGACGCTTTAAGTGAACTACAATCGGTAAAAACAACAAAATTTCTTCCCTGTAAAAAGTGACGGAAGTGCTTTATAGAATTTACAACAGCTAAGGTCTCTAATTCATATGAATGATATCTGGATTCCGCTGTCGAAGTTGCCTTACTGAAATATTCCACCACATGCGGCTTACTATTGATTTTATGGAGCAAAAAATTTGACATTCCAGTGTTGATAAATGATTAAACAAGCCTAAATAGTACGGTTTCGCCTTCATCCATATGCTATGACTGCAGACATTACTAAAATTTTTCGGCAAGTCTTAGTGAACGAAACCCAACGTGACTTTCAGCTGATTGTACTGCGTGAAAATAGTAATGAGCCATTACAAATCTATCGCTTGAACACAGTCACTTATGGCACTGCAAGCGCTCCATTTTTTGGCAATTCGCTGCCTTCAATATTTGAGCGTGCTCTTCGCGGTGACTCATCCCTCATCCCTTGCCAACGATTTTTACGTTGATAACCTCGTGTCTGGTGCTGATTCTACTCGTTGGCTATAATTTTCTCTTCGCTTTCAGACCCAGCTATTGCAGCAAAACAATATGGTACCAACAAACAATAAGCTTTTTCCAGCTGCTTTTAAATCAATAAAATTTTGAGATTTATCAGTCATGGCATTTTAAGATTATTTAGAAGCTCTGAAATAACCCTATTTATAACATCTGATTTCAGATATATATTAAAAAAAGAACTTTTGGATAAATGTTCAAACAAGTGTACATTCATAGGACTACTTCAAATTCAGTACCATAAAAGCTCGACACAAGTAACTATATCAGGAAATTGGTAAAATACCCTGAGACAAATACAAAAAAGTCTTCAAAATTATAAGGACCGTTTCGCGTGCAGCAAATAAAAGGTTTCAAAGTTGTCTTATCAATAAAACACTTATCAGTCAATCTCTTTAGGTAAGATCGAAGTTCTCCCACGTTGCTCTTCCAAATAATAAACTTGTTTCTGGAGTCCTCGATGGTAGATTTAAATAGTCGATTTCCCGAAGAATTTCGGTTCGCTCGAATTGTAGGGTCTAGCACAGCGTGAAGAAGAAATAGATAAAGAAAAATAAATATTAAGTTATGGATATTGCCAACAGTTGAATTGCTATCAAAATAGAATTGAAAAATAAAGTACTTTTTACCTTTTACTTGCTTTGCGTACGTCCGCAATACGTTTTTGCTTCGTTCTTCTTTAATTTTTGAAGTAATTAGAGGCAAAGCATTTAACTTAAATTGCTGCAACTTATCAAAAAATGACCCATTATTGTTGACGTAGGTCCTCTTAGAGTCTGCATCAATCTAAAATTAATATTGTTATTTTTATTTATTAATTTTTTTAATTTAATTTAATTATATTATCATAAACAATGAAGAGTCAGTAAGAGAAACTGGGGGCGTGTATATGACCCAAAGCCGTCTCTGAAATCAGTTTGTTCACACGGGTGACAAAAAGACAGTCGGAAATGGTTATTTTGACTCGGCTGTTGATGCTGATCAAGGAATATATATGCTTTCTTCTGACTTTTATATACATTTGCACAAGCAATAAACTCTGTACTTATCCATATGCCTGCTTTAAAATGGGAAATTCTTCGTATATAGAGCTTAGACTGGCATCCGACTTGAGAATTTTTTGACTCTCTTCGAAAGTGAGGGCCCACTTCTCATAAACCTCCTCCTTGGGTTCAGCTGAAGACACAGTTTGTTGGTATCCAGCTCTTCGCCTAAATTAAAAAGAAAATAATTTTTAACTTTAGATTAAGTATCGGCCTACTGTACAACAAATTTTATAGTTTGAGAGCTAAATTCAAAAGCGGCAGAGTCTTGACATTTGACCAAGCACAGAAGATAGAAGGTCCTATTCAAAATACATCTTCAGGTAAATATATATTTTTATTTAGCATGTTGTCGAAAATAGTTTTTCTTTACACAATTGTGAATAGTAGTATTAAAACCTAACATCTAGCACACACTTCCGGGAAATGGGGTAATAAATTACATTTAATTAGGATAACCTGTCAACCTGTCAAATAAAAATGCAATTAATTGGGGTTCAGGGTAACAAATCAATAAAAAATCAATAAAAACCGGGTAATATTTAAATTTAATTAGGGTCACTGAATACGTGATGTGAGGACTCGTGAAAAACGTGTGTTGAAATGCAATTAATTAGGGTTCAGGGTAACAAATCAATAAAAAATCAATAAAAACCCGGGTAATATTTAAATTTAATTAGGGTCACTGAATACGTGATGTGAGAACTCGTGAGAAACGTCTGTTGAAATGCAATTAATTAGGGTTTAGGGGTAACAAATCAATAAAAAACCGGGTAATATTCAAATTTAATTAGGGTCAATGATTACGTGACGTGAGGAAAAGTGTCCAATCCCTAACCCATTCGATATGGGTATATGAGTGTGAATGGGAGGGAGTGACCACACGACACACCAGAGAAACGTATTTCCAGCAATCAAGGAATATCTCATGTCGATCACGTGCGGTTACACATCACTCAAACACGTGCAGTCACCTGACACACACACAAGGGGTCGGGTGGTGGGTCACATTCCTGTCCAACGATCAACGCCACCTCACGTGCTCAACAACCATGAGAGCACCACAGTCAATGGTTACCCCCCCGTTCCACCTCACGTGTATCATACCCAAAAAAATTATACAAAAATGATGGGAAAAGGTCACTTATACCACCTGCATATTGTTTTGGATGGATGGGTAATGGGTCACATTCCAGTCCAACCACCATACACAAAGGTTGGTGTGATGGGTTGGTGGACGACATACTCAATTAAAATTATTCAAAAATGATGGGAAAAGGTCTCTCATACCAAGAGATTATTCATTTCCTTTTTTAATTCTACTCTATTTCCAAATCCAAGTTGATCAAAGCCTACGTGCGAAGTCCTAGAGTTATGAGATTCAGTTCTTGTTTGTCCATCGAACAAAATTGTCTTCTTAACCTTCTATTCAACTTCAGTGAGCTAAAATCAAAAATATTAGAAACCAACAAAATCAAGAAAATCCCTCAAACTTAACAATTAAATTAATTTTGTTCAATAAAATAAATAAAAACTAAAAAAATCATCATGTTCGCCAACGTGAACATCATTTGCTGCAACTCCTGCACCATTGATTTGGCTGCAGGTGTGTAATGCAACACCATGTGCGCACTAAAGGCCACAAAAAAATGCCACCCGACCTGTGGATGGCCAAATAAAGCAGATTGCTGATGGATACCAGGGACGTATCCTTCATTATATGTTTATGAATGAGGGACCTGCTGTTAGGATTCCAGATGAATTCCTTAATGAAGCGGGTCAAGCCCTACTCCCTCATTTGGAAAGAGTATTAACCGTCCACACTTCATCAAAAGTCAATTTTAAACTATTCGCTGAGTACATTTTAGTTAAAGAGCATGATACTCTAGTTGAGACAAAATCGTTTCAAAGTAAAATGAATCTATTTACGATTGGATCTAATTTAATAGAACTTTATGATTCACACATCTCAACAATAAAAACAAGAATGGATGAGTTCCAGGAAAAGGATAGTGGAGGTGAACATGCTGCAGTGTGATCCTTTGAATACTTTAATCTTCCATTAAGTCTTCGAAATAGAGGGGCCGTCATAAATGTACAGAATAATGACGTGTTCTGCTTCAAGTGGGCAATACTCTCTTACTTCTATCCCTCAATCAAGAACCCTCAACGATGCTCATCATACAGAGTGGATATTAATTCACCTGTAATATATGTTAACAACTCCATCAAACATTTCCATTCAAAATTCGTGAAATAAAGAAATTTGCTAATCAAAACCCACATATAAGTTTATATGTGTTTGGGTATAACGATAAAACAAATTCAATGTTTGGTCCACTCTGCTGTGATGAATTGGAAAGGCAATTTCACATAAACTTACTATTCATCGATGGACCTACAGCTGACATTCGTGGACACTTTGTGTGGATAAAAATATATCTCGGTTAGTACAAATATTACAATCAGTAAATAAGCAAATTAACTAATTCAATTTATTTATTTTCAGTCTACTTGTTGAGATGTGAAATGAACAATTGAAATTTTGTACCCAAAATGTTCGCTGGGTTATATTTGTGCAGTTGGCAAGGCCAACTAAAACTGTAATTTTGTAAGATAATTTGCTATGATCTCGCTGCTTCCTTTTTGCTTATTGGAAGTTTACCGCTTGTTCTGCCTGCATATAGACACACAGTTATGCGATGGCTGTTCGCAGCCGGCTACATAATTCGCTTTTGCCTCGCCGGTTAGTTTTAGTTCACATTGCAGCTAAGCAGAAGCAGAAATTTTGTATTGGGACTATTGGCGTGTGTGGAGCACGAATGTAAGTTAAGCTAAACCTAATAAGAATTAAAACATGAAGTATCCAAAATATTAAAGATTTCAGCAACACCTATTATAATCAATCAGTATAAATGAAAGTAGAGTTTTTATTCTGCTTGGTTCGTTCCTCGTACATGGTCTGAAGCTCGCAACGGCACAGGGTCCAGTGCCAACATTCTGAAGTAGTCTGAATTGCCATATTCAGATTCAAAGGCAGCAGTCTGGAATATTCTCCGCTGGACTGTGGGATATAATAAGCGGAGACTGCTTCTGCAAGGCAAAGGAACTTGGAAACTCAAATTGATTAGTGAAGCGTGGTCCGACGTGCTGGACTAACGAACAGTTATTCGCAGTCATTATAACCTCAATCGATATTATATTCGTGACTATACACCTGCAAAGAATCTGTATACCTGCAAAGAATCTGTACACCTGGAAAAAAATAATATATACCTGCAAAGAAATAATGAAATAGTGACAGTGCAAAGAATCTATACACCTGCAAGGAAATAATGAAATAGTGACCTCCTGTCCAGCGCAAAATCGCTGTAAAATCATAACAACTAATGTCGCCACAACCGCCACCAGGTTGTGGACAGCGAGAAGGAAGATACGGTGACCAAACCAGGCACCGGTTGACTACAAAAATCCAAAATGCACAAGTGACCGACAGCACTAACTAGAGTGCAGACAACAACAAGGTTAAAAGGAGCAAGGGTTAAACCCCCTTGGCCAACGAAGGGAACCGTGCTGGGGGCATATAGGCAGCTCACTGCACCATCGAATGGACATATTAACAAACCATCCCAACAACAAATGACCGAAAGCAAGAAGACCGGCAGCGCAGCAAAAGTAATTTTTTTTGCGATGCTAGAAATTGAATTTCCGCAATTTTTTTAGTACCCCAAAAGCGTATGCTGGGTACGTTAATTAAGTTCATTAACCAAACCCCACTCCACTAATAAAAACATTACTAACCCACGCAATACAGCATAAAAATATAAATATATTAAGTAAAATATTGTAAACTTGAAACTCGCACTTGTAAACTGTATTGCGTGAATCATGCATACAATTTTCTAAACAAAAAAAAAAATTTTTAAGCAATATTTTTCAAATAATAAAGTTAAGAAAATTTAAATAGGTAAAACCCAATCAAAAGCGACTGGCAACACTGCCAATGTCGTTGATGAAATTAAAATTGTGGATCACACTCCACACTTAGACTCCATTTATTTTCTATTATTGATTCTTGTTGTACTGGCCGCTGCCAATACAGTACTAAAAATTTATCAAATAAATAAATTAATAAATAAATAAATAAATAAAAAATAAAAAATCAATAAAGAAGAGGTATCTCAGTCGAGCTAACGACCTCGAAAAAATATAGATAATAAAGATAGTTCATCATTCATTCGTGCTATACGCATAAATATATAAAAAAAAAATATATGACAAGTTGGACAATAAGACAGACGTTGCGACAGAATCCAGAAGAATAACAATTAATAATATGAAAACAATATGGAAGAAAAAGATTTGAACCAAATCGACTTCGAACAAGTAAGGGAGCTGCAGTCGAGTGCCCCGACTACAAAATACCCTGTTCACTTGATTTCGTTTGTTTTCCATTACATACACACACACTCACACATACACACACTCCAACATACACACAAACGCATGGCATGCGGCCGCGCGCGATAACTGACAATGCAAGACCCCCCCCCTCTCTCCCACAAGCAAAATTGATTCGTTTATAACTTCGGTGTTTATTGTCCGATCTTAGTGATCTTTTCAGAACAGATAGATATTGGGCCTTACTTGATATATGTTTTTGGAAGGTTTGGAAGGTCTATCTTAAAAATTGTGGCTCTGACAGTTTTTTGCACTTAAAGGGGGGAGGGGGAGGAATTTTCCAAATCTGAAACAAACTCGTATTGAATCGGGTATACACCTACCTACATGCAAAAATTTGTGGCTCTAGCTCTTATAGTCTCTGAGAAACACGCGTTCATACGGACAGACGGACAGACGGACGGACAGACGGACGGACAGACGGACAGACGGACAGACGGACGGACAGACGGACAGGGCTAAATCGACTCGGCTGTTGATGCTGATCAAGAATATATATACTTTATAGGGTCGCAAATGTTTCCTTCTACCTGTTACATACTTTTGCACAACTTCATGTTCCCCCTTTTCCCATTTTCAATGGGAACAGGGTATAAAAAGCAACCCCAAGCAAACAGACAGATAAACCAACGCTTCAAGAAGCGATAGAATCTTGCCCCGCTGACGGGCCAAAACACATTACTATTGCCGAATACAAAGCAAGGCAAGTAGCAAAAAACTTGGAAAAAGCCAGGGAAGAAGAAGAGCGTTTAACAAAAAATACCAGCAACACAAACCCCAAAAAGAGATCGGGAGGCTGGAAACCAAAACCTATTAACACAAAGAAAAGTCCTTATTGGGCTCCTTAAAGACCAAACAGATTCAGAAAGTCGAAAAGACTCAGCATGTAAGGCTTTAAAAGAAATAAACAAACAATTACGAAAAAACACGAAAAATGAACAAACGAAACAATAAAATGGACACTAAAGATTTGAAATATTTAAAGAAATATTATTCGGATTTTCCTCCCACGCGTTTCGACGTCATTTTGCGCCTTCCTCAGGGAGTCTAAATTTATTGATGATTACAAATAAAAACAATACAAAAACAAACTCTTTTTCTGTTATACATTCATAGTTAAAAAAAACACAGTTAAATTGTCGATACAGACTGATGGTATTCTGGGCTCTGATTTTATCAGAAAATATAATTGTTTGTTAGAAGTTCAAGAGGAGCAAGATACTCTAATCTTGTGCCCAAAAAACTTCCATACGCATATCCAAATACCAATAAGTCACTCATCGAGGATGACTCATTATTGTTACCCGCTAGATCTGAAGTCATACGACAAGTAAGATTTGTAGTATGTTCACATATCGAATGCACACTGTACCCAGTTACGCATTCATATTATTCCAAACACATTGTAGCAATTGGCCACAATATTTATACAAATAGAAATACAAATCAAAGTCACAAGCAGTTCCCCAAGCATTCGGTAATATGAGCCTTCCTTGAGTGCAATGGGACTGGACAGAGCTGAGTCGGCATATTTAACATGCGCGACGGCTCTGTCACCATGTGAACATATACCTCTTCGCCCGCTTTAAACGTTTATATACATTTATACATAAGCACTGACCGCTCCTCTGCCGGCGTCACTGGCAGCGCAGCGAGCCATATGAAATATTGTAATAGAATTAAGATTGATTGACAATACGGACTTGAGGCAGCACAGACGTGTTGCCCAAGCCTTAATAAAACCAAGACCTTGAATTAAACCAAATAAGAATCGATTCTAATACTTGGCGGTTTGACGGTGGGAATACTAATACATGGCGACCGTGACTAAGGTCTATTAAGAACTGGACCTGGACAACAACAATGCAGCAACAACAATGCAAACAATTGCATAGCAACAATTTCAACTACAATTGATGACATCATCAGAAACAACAACAGCAGCAACAATGCAAACAATTGCATAGCAACAATTTCAACTACAATTGATGACATCATCAGAAACAACAACAGCAGCAGCAACATGATCTGCAATAGACAACAACAACAGCGGCAGCAACAAACATAAACGAGTAACGAACGACGAATTGTCTATGTCTAGACAACAACAAACAGAGCACAGCGCTCTTCAAGATTGCTGACTCGTCCTGCTACCAACGCGAAGAGTTACCCAGCCTGTGCGAAGACCAGCACCGGCCCCGCCTGAGCTCATAGGCTCAGGACAACAGCAGCAGCCTGTGCGAGGACCAGCACCGGCCCCGCCTGAGCTCATAGGCCCAGGACAACAGCAGCAGCTGAAGGAAGACACAACAACAGATGGACAACCCAAACATCATAGCCTGTGCAGCCTGCACCGATCTCGCCTGGTGCGCCAAGCCGGACAACCAAAAGTAAACCGACAGTGCTACAGAGAGCACACAGCATTACCTTTTTCTTTCTTATATATATCTTTGCACTGCGATGCAAATTAAAATTAACATAAATTGTACAGACCAGGCAGTTTCCAGCTGCGGGTTTTCATTTTTTTTTTACCTAGGTAGGGAATCTGTAAAAAAAAAAAAATATTTTTGATGAATAGTAATTCAATAAGTAAATCAGTTGAAAATCTCGAGACCTCAGAATATGAACCTAAGAATATAGTGTAGTAGTATTAAGGAATAGTATTAAGTAATGTGCAATAGTATTTAGTTTAAGTAACATAAGTAGCATAAGTAGTTTGGCCATCCCTGTAAATATCTGTACATATATGTTATCTCACTTGCACACTCATGTATGCAAGCGAGACGACTCTAAGAAAAGCTGTTCAAAGAAGAGACAATAAAGAGTCAGTGATCTGGCGTTAGAACAGAGCAGTCCACAGATCAAAAGTGGGATAAAATTCGCGTGCCTACAAGTTTAAAATCCACAAAATTTTCACTCGCGCTTTAGATCGACAAAACATATACATAATTAAACATAAATGTCGACAATTGATTTCAATTTAATACTGCTCAAAGACTTGAAAGTGTGGTGCCAAGAAAACAAGCTTAAATCGAGTGGTACTAAAGCTGAGTTAATCAAACGATTGACACAAGACACACAAGTTAAAGAAAAGTGTTTTAGAGACTACTTAAACAACAAAATCATGCCTAAAACACCAAAAAACAAAAAGGCCGGCAACAACAATTGCCAGGCCAGCGCTGAGAAAACGAGCGAAAAAATTTTCTACGACGCAATTGCCGAAGAAGCAACAACAACATTGGAGGCAAAAGCAAAGGCAGCCGTGCAAGAGCAAAAATTTACAGTTACGAAGGAAAGAGAACCCAATGAAAACGACAAAGGAGAGGAAGACAACGACAACGTAAGCCACAACGACAACGTAAGCAACAATGACAACGTAAGCAGCAACGACGTAGAGAACAACATGAGCAAACCCGATGACAACGTGAATGATATCGATAACGGTGACCTGGATCCGATAGTAGTTCAAAAAATAAACTGGAACTAGAGATCTGGCAGAAGCAGCAACAACTCGAGGAACTGGAAAACAAGATGGCAACACTGGAAATTAAAACCAAAACAAACCAAAACAACGAAAAAAATTTCAACATTCAGTTCGAAACACTTAAAGACTAAAGAGGGGTGGCAAACTGGAGAACCGTTTGTCAAATATTTTAATGACAAATCAATTTTGGGCAACATTCTCCAACTAGAGGATGACGAATTTATCGAGTACGTGATCGATGGCATACCAGACGTAAATCTGCGAAATACGGCGAAATTACATCGCTTCAACTTAAAGTCGGAGCTACTCCAAGCTTTCTGCAACATCGAGCTGCAACCTCCAAAACGACAACGTGAAGGTCATGCCGACAAGCCGAACAAGATGCCAATGAAGAAGGATGTAAAATGCTACAATTGCAACAGCATGGGGCACTTGGCCAATGAGTGCCGTAAGCCAAAACGTCAAGATGGAGCTTGTTTCGCATGCGGTAAATTTGGCCACCAGGCTAAAGAATGCGAATTGTATAAGAAGACTAAGGAGAAGGCTCAACACAACGACTATGTAAGGTGTTTAAGTATCACATTCCAAAATGATAATTTAAAATATATTTCTCTATTCCTAGAATGCCTCATAGATTCGGGAAGTCCCATCAGTATAATTAAACGATCGTGTGTTCCACAAAACGTTAAGGTTGAATTAAGAGAAATACAAAATTATGTTGGAATAAATCAGAGTAAATTGAAAATCTTTTGGAAGTATAAAATGTACAGTTAATTTTGCTAATAAAATGATCATGATTAATATAATGGTAGTGGACAACGAATCTATGGGATATTCAATGGTGTTAGGCAGAGACTTCTTAGCACAAAGTAAAACAAGTTTGGTTGCTCTAACTAATGTACGTGACTTGCAGTCACGAAATATAAAAAAGGATATTACAAACGGAAAATGTACAAATAACAATAAGGTCGATAATTCACAAACTTCCCAGTACCCACGAAGGTACAAGAAGTTCAAAGCTTTTTGGGCATGTGCTCATATTTTCGACGGTTTATTAAAGATTTCTCCATGATGGCAAAGCCTCTCCATGATTTGACAAAGAAAGATAAGAAATTCGAAATCGGTCCAAAGGAGCTAGAAGCATTCAATACACTCAAAGAAAAAATGGTAGAAGCACCTATTTTGGCATTATATGACCCGAAAGACGAGACAGAACTACATTGTGACGCAAGTTCGATAGGTTTTGGTGCGATGTTATTGCAGAAGAAAGGGGATAATAAGTTACATCCGGTATTCTATTTTTCCAAGCGAACAACGGAAGCGGAAGCCAAATATCATAGCTTTGAGCTAGAAACGTTGGCAATTATATATGCGTTGAAGAGATTTCGAGTATACATTCAAGGCATTCCATTCAAAATTGTAACAGATTGTAACTCTCTTACACTAACGCTCAACAAAAAGAATTAAATCCAAGAATTGCTAGATGGGCTTTCGAGTTGCAAAATTATGACTATAAGCTAGAGCACAGGGCAGGATCAAGAATGCAACATGTAGATGCGTTGAGCCGATGCAATACAATACTGACGATCGATGATAACACGTTTGAGGACAATTTGGTAATATGTCAAAGTAAAGACGAAAACTTATCAAAACCAGAGAGATGTTAAGTGAAACCGAGCATAATCTTTTGAAATGAGAAACGGGATTATATACAGAAAAGTTAAAGACGATTTGGTATTTTTGTGTCCCAGAGGCTATGGAAGAACATGTTCTCTTTAAGTACCACAACGAAATGGGCCATGTTGGTATAGACAAAGTAACAGAGATAATAAGTCGAAGTTATTGGTTTCCCAATATTAGGAAAAAAGCAGACCAGCATATTAAAAACTGCCTAAAATGTATAGCGTTTTCGAATAAGAATGGAAAACAGGAGGGATTCCTCCACATCATTCCAAAAGGTAATTTACCTTTCCAAGTAGTACATATTGATCACTATGGTCCGATCAATAGTAAGGAAACAGCAAAAAGCATATTCTGGTGGTAGTAGATGGCTGCACAAAGTTCGTAAGACTCTACCCAACTAAGACAACCAAATCAAAAAGAAGCTATAGACGCACTGAAAGACTACTTTAGGGCATATAGTAGACCAGCACATATAGTATCGGATAGAGGATCATGTTTCACTTCAGAAGAATTCGAGGAGTTTTTAAAAGATAACAATATCAATCATATAAAAGTAGCAACAGGATCACCGCAAGCTAATGGACAGGTAGAGCGAATCAACAGGGACTTAGGGCCAATGATAAGCAAGTTAATCAACGTAGAGGAAAATGAACAATGGCATAAAGTATTAGGAGAAGTAGAGTATTCCATGAATAATACGCTACACAGGAGCATAAACCAGCACCCAAGCATCATGCTCTTTGGTACAGGGCAAAAAGGTAAAATGATAGATAGTGTAAAAGAAAATGCGATAGAAAATGAAAAACAAAGTAAAGATCGAAACGTAGAGGAAATAAGGAGCAAAGCAAAAGAAATACAAAGTAAGGTACAAAGTTATAACAAAACGTACGTAGATGCAAAGAGACAGAAACCAAATGAATACAAGGAAGGTGACTACGTGATGATAAAAATTTTGATTCGACAGTGGGAATGTCAAGTAAATTAATACCGAAATTTAAAAGGTCCGTACAGAATTTCAAAAGTTTTAGATAACGATAGATATTGCATAAAGGATATCGAAGGATTTCAACAGTCACAAAGGCCATACCAAGGAATTTGGGGGAGTTCATAATATGAAACCATGGTTTAAGTTAAGAGAATCTAAAGAAAACAATGACGAAGTTGAGGAAAATGAAAGTATAATGGAAGATGATCAAATAAATGAAAAAGAAAATTGTCAAAATGTAAAACAATAAAGTCAAAGAGAAAAGCAATGTTGTAAATGATAAGGATAAAAAAGCAAACAGTATCAAACATGGTAACAAGAAGCATGTCAAGTAGGATCAGGAGATCCTAAAAGTCAGGACGGCCGAGCTGTAGTAATATTAAGGAATAGTATTAAGTAATGTGCAATAGTATTTAGTTTAAGTAACATAAGTAGCATAAGCATAAGTGGCCATCCCTGTAAATATCTGTACATATATGTTATCTCACTTGCACACTCATGTATGCAAGCGAGACGACTCTAAGAAAAGCTGTTCAAAGAAGAGTCAATAAAGAGTCAGTCGTGATCTGGCGTTAGAACAGAGCAG
>JAEIFV010001692.1:0-24503 GCA_018904265.1 Lordiphosa collinella | reverse complement strand
CGTAACGCAAAACGAAATTGTAGCAACAACTTCGAATGTGTCTCGCTTCTATTTCTCACCTATGCTCTTGCGAAACTGAAGGCAACAATTCGTGCAGACAGCGCTGTATAGTCGATTTTGTTTTTGTTGTTGTTTCTGATTTTGGATTTTTTATCTCTGTGTGTGTAAAAACGCACGCCATGCCGTGAGTTGAGATTAAAAAACTCGGCAGATAGTTATATTTATACAATGAAAAACAGAATAAGATTAAACTCTCTGTACTCACATCTGGCTTACTGTGATAAACAGATTTTTCGGTAGATGCACTGGTTTTATGCTTTCTTAATGCACTGCTTGCTCATTTCACTGCTTACATCGGTTACTCTGTTTAGCTGTGTTACTGCTTAGCCGTGTTTCTAATAACAGTTTCGCTGCTTAACCGTAATACTGCTTACACGCAGCGCGAGTTTTAAACTGTAAAAAGCAGTTGGCAAGCAGCCTAAAAAACGCAAGATGTAATATTTTAACCCTTGTGCGACCCACTGGATAACTTTCAATGCGAACTATTTACTTATTGATAAAAGGCTTAGCGAAAGTAAGCCTGCAGTTTCTAGCCGGCTCCAGGTCATGATATACAAACGGGTAACTTTAAACAGAGACACACAACACCACAAAGCAGGCTGGTAGATCACACAGCTGTTTCATAAGGGACCAACCTCAATCATCAGTGATCAATGCCTGGCTGTGAGTTCGAAACCGATGCGTCTCCATGCCTGCAACACAATTTGCCGTGGAAACTACGAAACTCATCTTTTCAACCTAACACTTCATCAATACAAACAAGAAAGATAGTCGGTTAAGCCCGACTATAACATACTCTGTATATTCTGTGAAGTGTTGCCCATCACCGTTGCAACCGGTGCTGCCCATAATTGTTTGATTTCCTTATAACTCGAATATCGTTCATCCGATCTTTAAAATTCCTTCAGCAGATCGATAACGAATCCCGAATGCTAAATATGTCCAGATGGTTTGAACCTTCTATCTTTAAAACTGTGGGAGATATGACGTTTTTTCGATATTGCGGGGGCGTGAGGGGACGTGGCCAAAATTGAAAATAAACTTGATCTGCATGCAAGTATACGAAACATGTCCCATACATGTCAAACCTCTGCCTTTCCATCTCTAAGATATGTCATACGGACAGACGGACCGACAGATGGACGCTTTTGCACAAACTTAATATACGAGGTGTGTTCAAAAAGTATCGCGAATTTTGAATTTTCGCGGGTTACGTATATTCGAATTTCGATTTTTTTGTGGCGTTATGTTGGCACTCATGTCTCTCACTTATGCCGACAAGCTCGGCCATTTTGAATGTTCACTTAATTGTTGACAGCTGCTTTGCTTGCACGTGTTTTGGATCGTCTTCGATTTTTACCTATTCAAAAAAATGGATCAAAGAACCTGTATCAAATTTTGTGTGAAAAACGAAATTAAGTGCGCGGATGCATTCCGAATGTTGACTGTGGCATACGGAGAAGCTACCTTGGACCGAAGCAACGTTTATCGGTGGTACAAAATGTTCTCAGAAGGCCGAGAAGATGTGAACGACGAAGAGCGTGCCGGACGCCCGAGCACTTCAACAACAGACGAAAAATTAATGAAGTGGAGAAAATGGTATTGGCCAATCGTCGAATCACCGTTAGAGAAGTTGCTGAGGACCTAAACATATCGATTGGCTCGTGCTATTCGATTTTTATCAATGATTTGGGCATGAGACGGGTCGCCGCGAAATTCGTACCAAAATTGCTCAATTGCGACCAAAAACAGCATCGCATGAACATTGCTAATGAGATGTTAAACTCTGTCCGCGACGACCCAAATTTGCTCCAGAGGGTCATAACTGGTGACGAATCGTGGGTTTATGGTTATGACGTGGAAACCAAAGCTCAATCATCTCAATGGAAGCTGCCGCACGAACCAAGACCGAAAAAAGCGCGCCAAGTTCGGTCGAATGTGAAAGTTTTGCTGACAGTTTTCTTCGATTGCAGGGGCGTGGTGCATCATGAGTTCTTGCCACAGGGAAGAACGGTCAATAAGGAATATTACCTGCAAGTTATGCGCTATTTGCGCGAAGCAATCCGCCAGAAACGCCCGGATTTGTGGAAGAACAAAAATTATCTTTTGCACCACGATAACGCCCCTGCTCACACATCGTTGCTTGTGCGCGACTTTTTGGCCAAAAACAACACACTAATGATGCCGCAGCCACCGTATTCCCCAGATCTGTTCCCCTGTGACTTTTTCTTGTTCCCTAAACTGAAGAGGCCCATGAAAGGACGACAGATTTGATTTAATATATTGAAAATGATATTCCAAACACACTTAACGATAAATTTAACAGTAGGTTGCGCCCTGGTGTTGTACCAGGGCGTCAAAGTCAACATTATATCGCGCTTTGTTTACTTTGCCACGTGCGAAAGTTTTAAAAGTTTCAGCTGTGTAATTTTGAACAGTAATTATCTTTAAATTATATTTAAAATGGATAATGAAGAGCAAGGTATGTTTAATATTAATCCAAGTAATTAAAATATGTGTTATTTGTTGCTTATGTGTCTTATGTTGTTAAACCGATTTAAGATGAAAAGTTTAACCCAGTGTTCGTGAATTGTGGAGTAGAACTGTTCCCTGCCAATCTGTGCCAAAAAGTAATATGTCTCGTTTTGAATGAAAATATACAGTTTAAGAGAATAATAATTATCATTGCGCAAATTTGCGCGTTTTCCGAAACATTGAATGTATTGCAGCTACTTTTGTCTTCAGCAATTTTCAGTAGCTCGAAGCACGGAGCAACAGAGGAGAAGAGGCATATCTGAGTGGATTTGCGGTCAGTCGGATTGGATGATGATGACCTAAACACTAGAGCCAAAATTAATCAAAAGCCAAAGTTTTCACAATTACGTGCAAAAATATTTGCCAAAATGTGGCCGAAATATTTCTAATTTTAAAATGAAGCACTCACAGTGGCTTTCGTTGGAATCGTCAATTGAACTGGGTCCTCAAAGACATGCTACAAATGTTCAAAGTAAAATGGGACGTCCCCATCTAGGGTATTCAGAAGCTGGCTCAAGATTGAAGAGAAAATTGGCTGCCGATTTGGCAGTACATAATCCCGCACCTCTTCTGCTACACGCGGCAGCAGTTTCAGCAAAGAAATCCAACGATAAGGATACGTCAATAGTGCTCAGGAAATGTGTGCAAGACGACGAAAGTCCCAGCTATATAAAAAGAAAAATATTTTCATTTGATCCAGTTCCGCTTACACCACATGAAGCTCTAGCTTTTTTACTGGTGAATTCTTTTTCTAAAAAGCAGTATAATAGTATACGAGAGATGGGAAAAAACATTTTTGTGATATTTATCCTTCTTATGAAAAGGTACAGCATGCCAAATTAGAATGCAGGCCCAAAGATATATCAGTGACAGAAACCAAAGCTGAAGTTTCTTTGCAAAATTTATTAAACCACACTGTCAGCCGTATTCTTAATGTGCAAGAAGATGTGATCGAGCGGTATAAATATATAACAAGCGTCAAACTAGTGGCTAGTAATGGATTTGATGGATCAACAGGACAAAGCTTATACAAACAACGATTTTCAAAAGAGGAACCCATATGCAATGACCATGCTCTATTTGTGACAAGTCTTATACCCCTTAAGTTGATGGGAAACTTTGGGGAAAATATTTGGATAAATAGCTCACCTCAATCGGTCCGATTTTGTAGACCCCTGAAAGTCGAGTTTGTTAAGGAAACAAATGACCACATTCTTTCGGAAAAACAAAACTTGAACTCGCAAATACTCTGTGAGTTTTGAATTGTATATGACACTAATATATGGTAAGGTCTTGAATACTCTAACTTCAAACAAGTCATCTCAATTACGCCCAATTTGTGGAGCTGGACCGAAAGATTTTATGAGTATTGCAAACCCATCCTCATTAAAATATATGCCAAAGCCTGGAAGTCTTCAGTATGTTACTTGTCCACTCCATGCATCCATGGATACGAGTCTTTGAGTTTGTTTTAAAACTATCTTACAGAATGAATTTTAAAAAATGGCAAATAAGAGGTGAAAATGACAAATTGGAAATGATGAGTAAAAAACAATATATACAGAAGAGACTTCGCGCTGAAATGGGAATACTGGTAGATCAGCCCAAACAAAATGGTTTTGGCAATACGAATGACGGAAACATTGCGAGAAAAGCATTTTCTAATCAACAAGAGATCCCATCAAAACAAAATGAAAGCATTACCAAAGGCAGTCGTGGAGCTTTTTAGAAGCACCCGAATTTGATTGTGATCAAAACATCAACGATTCTCCATGTTTTAGAATTTAATATGTTTCCATACTCATTAGATGTTGAAGATTTTTAAGAATGTATAATTTAAAAAACCTTGAAATATTTGATTTGTTTTGTTAATATATTATAATAATATAAATTTAAATAATATATTGTGATAAATTTGAGAAGCAGTTCATTAAAAATGAAATCAAAGAGATTTAAATCAAAAAATGACTATTTCACAACTTTTTCTTATAGGGGAGGCATGAGTGGGCGTGGTCCAATCTGTTTCAAATTTTAAACAGTTACACCACACACTAATACTAAGAACTGTACGAAGTTTCAACTCTCTACCTTCAGGATTAGACTTTATGCCAAAAAATCGGGCTTTCCGTCCAGTGTGCCTTGACGAGATAAAGACGGCATCGAAGGAGGAGCTGAACAAGATAAAAAAAAATGATTTTTTGAAGTGCTTCGAAGATTGGAAAAACCGTTGGCACAAGTGTATAATATCTCATGGGGATTACTTTGAAGGGGACAAAATAGATATTCATGAATTAAGAAATAATTTTTGAAAAAACACAAAATTCGCGATACTTTTTGAACACACCTCGTAGGAAGTGTAAAACTCACAGCTGAAAAATTTGGATGAAATCCATACGAACAACAATGGCTACAATTCTTAAGTTTCACTGGGATATCTCATTATTTGTGGTCTATTTGGACCACTGTTTCTTTGGATGCAAGACTGAACGATATAAATGTGAATTGGTCAAACATTATTGTGAGACTTGGCTCCGCTAGACATTTTTTTGTGCTATTCTCGACCGATTGAACCGTAGCAGTTTTCGTTCCCAAGCTATGAGTAAAAGTAAGTAAAATGTCTTGACACAGAAAAAACTTTTCATTAAATGTTCCGAGGCGGGATCGAATCCCCGACTTCTTGCAAAGCGGTCGCACACACTAGCCGCTGAGCCACCCGGCCACAAGCTACGAGCTCAAGCCACTCCCATTGCAACCCACATAAAAAGGCAATCATTTTTGTTGTTCTTTTTTTTTTTGTTTTTTTAGAGGGGCTTTACAACATTTAACACATAAATATATTTTGACTTTAATGCTTGGTTTTGGGGGAGAGGGGTGAGGGGTGTGGTTTGTGTAGTTCGCTTTAGTCTACATATTATGGAATTGTCTTTAAATTTCTTTATACGCTTCGACTTGTATTATGAACTGATTTCTTTTTTTGTTTTTGGCATTTCCGACTACTGCTTCTTTTTGTTTGTTAATAATTTTTATTGAAATTGTTGCTAAGTTTTGCTTTTGGCGCTACCTCTGTGGCTTACAAGAAACAAAATTGTTGTTTTGATTTTGTGGTAATTGATGATGATGTTTTTGTTTTTTTCAGTGTATTCATGGCAGAAACGCAACGCCTAACACATATACATATACATAAATGTTAGTGCTCGATTGAGGTTAATATATTTATATGTAACTATATACGATAATAGTTATTTAACATGCTACACATTGATATACTGAAGCCGCATATTAGAATGAATGTGCTCTGATTATAGCTATTTGTTTTGGGTGCAATTACAAACATCTAGAGGCTAAGTGCATTTAGTTTACGATTAAAATTGTACACACATAACACTTGTTAATGCATTTGTTAATGTTTAATTATTGTCAGTCACAGCGTCGCGTTTTCACACAACAACGTGTGCTTCTTGGGCAAAAAAAGGATGTTGGTTTTTATTTGCGTTTTGTCTTCCAAAAATGCTTTAAAGTCTTCCATTTAAAGTACAATGCGAAAAAATGTCTTCCAAACACTTTTTGTTGTTATTTGTTTATGTTTATGTATATATATAGAGAGATTTGTTTATAAACATTTAGATATTTTTTTGGTAGAATGAGTTTTTGATTTGCAATCGCAACTCATTTGGGAATTTTAACCAACACTAAACTCTTGGTTAACATTTCTATATAAATATATATATTTGTAATTGTTTATGCATAATTGATGCTGTTTTCCGAAATCATAAATCAATTTTCCTTCTGCCTGTTGCTTAAAATTGATATGCTGATTCCATTAAAAACCAAAAGATTCCAAAATGAAAGCGTAAATAATTGTTATTCCACGATATGTTGTATATTTTTGATATTAATTGGTTGTTGTATTTTGTTTTTATATAGGGGATGCTACAATGTCGGTTTGGCTCTCCCAGGGGAACCCCGCGACATTGTGCTGGAAGCCCTTTAGTGATTTTGTTGTCGATCTCGCTTACAATTTGGCGTAAGTTGTAACTTAACTTATTTTACTTTTCCTTTTTTTGTTTAATTGAAATTAATTACAAATTAATTGATTCGCATAGGGAATTTTAGATGTATATATTTTTTGTGCTTTATGTTTAATATATTTATATATGTTTTGTTGTTGCATATAGTACAATTGAACTAAACTTTCGTTAACAAACATTTCTCTTTTTTTTTTTTGGAATAAAAATACAACACTAGCATTTCAACACAAATTGAGGAATTATTTCAAATTATATTTGTAATTTCTGTTGTGATTTAAACGCCTTTCGATCCCGAATCTGAATCAGGTGAAAAACGGCGCCAAATCACAGTTGCACAAAGACCCGCCATCGCCAGTCTGGCAGAGCGACTTGCACAATTCGTTCCAATCGGGATCGCCATCCAACTGCTCGACGCTAACCAAGGCGGGATCGGTTTCCGAGAGGTAAGCAATATCCGCACTAGAACCATGTGCAGCTATGCTCCGCCCTGCACTGACCACCATCTCCGTATTGGTAACAACTCCATGCTCCAACTGGCATGGACTGCAACCGGGTAGAGTTCTGCCGCGCTGTTGGCAAAAACTGGAACAAAGCTGATCGACAGAATATTGAGACTTTTGCTGCTCATTCATCATCTTGCATTGACAGCCCAGGGCACCTGCAAAGGAAAGGAGAGAAGATTAGGTAAGCCTTTAAGGCGTAGGGCAGCGCTGCTCTCGTGTGCATTGTGAACGTCGCGACGCGACAATCTCTGCTTTAAGGTAATACTACAAGTGGAAAGCAAGGTTCAGCCGAACAGCTTAATACCCCGTACCTGCCTATGTCTAAATACCATTTCAGTTGCCTAATGTATCTAACCCTATCAATTTCTGCTATGCTGCCTGCTCACCGAAATTACCGAAAAAATGAAGTAAACACATTCACTCCCTCCACAGAACACTTGTTTCTGTTTCTCTTCTGTGTTCTGTTTCCATGAGCAAAACACACGAACTTCTCTCACTCTCTTTCTTCATTTTCTGCTTGTACCAATATAAGTGTACAAGTGTAATATAATGATTCTTAGTTTGCTTATTACCTTCTAGTTCATATAAAAAGTTTTTATTATGTTTATGCTCTCGTCCCGCAAAGTAATGGCCACGGCTTTCTGAGGCTAAAACTATGTAATAATCTTAAAGTTTCTTGTGGATAGACTTGCTTGCCTCCCCAATTGGTCAAGTTAAAACCAACAAAATGAAATTAACACGACGCGCAAATAATTTAATTCTTTACAATAATTATAATGCGGCCTAGGCGGCGCTGGCGACTGCGCTGCTGCGAATGAGCTTGAGAGAGCGACTGCGCAGCTGCAATGTCTAAATCAGCGATGTCCAGCCTTTTGTGCGTTTTGTTTTTGTAATTGCGCCGAAGATAGGAAATGAATGGTCGTATACCAGGGCGCGCGGCATACAAAGCGACACACATGCAATCGTTTTCGTGTGAATGCGTCGCGTAGAACAAACACCGGTTTTTTTCTCCTATTTAATTGGCGTTTGCGCGTGCAAGCAAACTGACCAACAACGATGTTTTGGTGCTTATCTTTGTGAGTATTAGAGAGTACTCTGCCGTATGTTTCTTTTGGGCATGTCTGGTCTAAATAAAGAACAGGCGAGGAGAGAAATATAACAAGAGCGAGTTTCAAAGCAAACAAACATAATTTGGCTATTAAATTTAATGACAATAAATTTAGGTTCGCAAAGTTAAAGAAATTTTACATGGGCGGCAAAGCGCAGAGTTCTGCCCTGAACAATTCTTTTGACCAAATGGAAAAAAATCTAGTGTCACAAGTTTTGTTAGCAAACTCTTCCGAAACGGCTTGGCCGATTTTAATCAACGATTACTTTAAATAAATTTTAAATAATGAAATCAGAATGTCGCAACTGCATTCTTCTCAATCACAAGATGTACGAGCTTTCGGAAGTCAACCATTGGAGCAGAGACGAGCGCGCCGGACAGATGTTAACACACGCACAGCAGTTGACCGACAACGCCAACAAGTAAATCAAGCATTTACATCTGCTTCGTTCCTTCGTCTCGCATTCCAGTATGAGCCAGATATCGAATATTCCGCTCACCGAAAGTCCTGATTGCTGCTATGGACAAAGAATGCCCCAATTGTCATGCGCTCAAATTCAAAAATGAGAGAGCAGGGATGTGTTACGCATCACGAAAAGTGCAACTACCGGAAATTGAGACCACCAGAACCATTGAACGGCCTGCTCATCGGCCCGGATCCAGACTCCATCATGTTTCTGAAGTCCATTCGCAGATTTAATTCATGATTTTGTGATTTCTGGAAAAATCATGATTATCATCTCTGAGATCTGTGCATTCATAAGGACAGACGGACGGACATGGCTAAATCGACGTGTCAAAATCTGTATTCGGGGGTTGTTGGGTCTGTGCCGAAGCTTAAAAACACTTGAATCTTTTGTGATCACTGACTTAATTTTGTGACCACACAGAAAAAAAATAGGGGAAAGCTAACTTCGGCTCGGCCGAAGTTTTGTATACCCTTGCAGCTTCCATTGAAAACAAAAAAGTTTTTTTAACTAAGACTACTTTTTGGACCTTACTTTTCTATGGTATCTATACTATTTAAAACAAAAAAGATTTTCTCACTAGAACTTCTTTTTCGACCGATCATTCATACTGCAGCTATATGCTATAGTCATCCGATTTTGATACAACTTTGTAGAAATGTGTTCAAAGTATAGACAATAAGTGTCTGCCAATAAAAAAAAAAGTTTTCAGAAATAACAAAAAAGGATTTCTCACTCGAACTAGAAGTTAACTTTCCCCTATTTTTTTTAATATTCTTAGCACGTCTCATACAGACTAGACATGAAGAGTTGGCGAATTAATAGCCCAGAAAGAAAAAATGCCTTTTTGCAAAGAAAATCCAAAATGCAGAAAGATTTTCGCAAAAAAATGGGACTTTTAGTGGACAAACCCAGAAGTGGAGAAAGTGGCACCTTAAATAATGGCAATACGGCCAGAGCATTCTTTAACAACCCGAACTTGGCAGCTGAAATAACAGGTCTTGATGAAAATATTATAGTCCGGTGTTTAACATTGCTGCAGTGCTTGGCATCAGGTTACAAAATCAATGTGGACAAATTTGGACAATATGCACTTGACACTGCCAAAGAGCTAATCATCTTGTATGCTTGGTACTATCTTCCGCCCTCAGAATAAAACGTTTTAATTCAACCCCAGAGGTTATAAGTTATGCACTTGTGCCAGTTGGAGAGTTGTCTGAAGAAGCTGCAGAGTCGAGAAATAACGACATTAAAATGTTTAGAAGGCAGCACCCCCAGAAGTTCTTATGAATGGCAACAAATACGGACTTAATAAATAGATTACTTCTGAGCTCAGATCCATTTATTACTGGCCAAAGAAAGCTTCCATGTGCAAGAAATTCGGCATTGTCAAAATCAGCATATCAACTATTTGATTAACTAAATTTAGAATAGTGTGTAACTATTTTTATACCCTTGCAAAGGGTATTATAAAATTGTGCGGATGTTTGTAACGCTTTGAAGGAAGCATCTCCGACCTCATAAAGTATATATAATCTTGATCAGCATGACGAGCTGAGTTGATTTAGCCCTGTCCGTCTGTCCGTCCGTCCGTCTGTCTGTTTCTATGCTATCTCCTCCGTCAGTTTTAAAGCTATCCTCAGCAAACTTTGCCAGAAGTCTTCTGGTACATATATGCTGCACATTTGTCGGAACCGGACGGATCGGATGACTATAGCATATAGCTGCCATAGGAACGATCGGTCAAAAAACTAGTTCGAGTGAAGAAAACTTTTTTGTTTTTAATGAAAACGCCCTTTTTATTGGCATATTCTTATTTTATATACTTTAACACATTTCTACAAAGTTTTCTCAAAATCGGATGACCATAGAATACAGCTGCAGTATGAATGATCGGTCGAAAAAGAAGTTCTAGCGAGAAAAACTTTTTTCTTTTTGTTTTCCATGATTTCACCAAGTTTAATCGAAATCAGACATCTTTATAGTATAGATCCCATAAAGAAGTAATGTCCAAAAAGTAGTCTTAGAAAAACTTTTTTGTTTTCAATGGAAGCTGCAAGGGTATACATACAAAACTTCGGCCGAGCCGAAGTTAGCTTTCCACTATTTTTATTTTAATATTAAAAAAAAAAAACTAATTGTTCTGAAAATTTTAATTTTTTCCCAATTTCAGAAAAGATCTAATCGAGTTATTAGCCAGTTAGCAAATTATTATGTCCCCTAAATGTACTATGCACTTTTCCATGTCATCGTTTCTTTGGAAGTTATGGAACTATTAAAATGTACGACTTTCACAAATTTGATCCGGAAATCCGGAAACTGGTAAAATATTTGTTTAATTCATTCGATCTTTTTTAAAGCTCCAAAAATAGAAAACCACCATTTTGCGTGAAAATTGGTGTGGGGATTCAAACTCATTTTCAAAGCAACCCATACAAAAACTTCTAAATTTTTCGATGACTTCAAAGTACTTGCTGAATCCGAAACGATTTGTAGAAATTGTACTATAAAGTTTTTAAAAACTAGTTTTTTCGCTACGGTGTCGATTTCTTGCAAGTTTTTTACATCCAGAATGAGAATGCAAAATAAGCTAAAACCCTTTTTTAAAAAATTACTGCCATTTTCCGGTTTTCACTTAAGTGAATTTCAATGTGGTGCAGGTTACTTTTTCGATCAAGGTAATCGGTATTTAGTTTCTACTTACTTTTAATTCTATTGATTCAACAGTAAAAGTTTTAATCCGATTTGAGCAATCAGTTTAATACAATAGAAATCGTACCACATAAGAGTTCAACAAACATTATTGAAAGTGAAAAACCGAACAGGCCTGTTACATAAAACAAGTATTACAACGAAAAAAATGGAAAATTGGCCATTACTTGTGCTAAATTTTACATTTGCTCTTTGTTACCCAAGAGTATAGAATTTGTCGAGTTCGCAAATGTTATGCCCATAAAATTCTTGAGTTAATAAGAGTATCAAACTTCTGAAATCGTACTTGGAATAAGTGAGGTGTAATTTGCTTTCATAATTCTACAATTGAAAGCATATCAAGCATTCAAGTGCAAAATACAGTTTTATTTTCTGTCTGTGTATCCTTCATTAGGAAATTTTGAAATGTGGGTTTCAAAGACCAAAAAATAGAAATTTACTACTATATTTCTTTTCTCGCTTACATTTGCGGAAATACCCTATCCATTTGATGTTAACTATTCTAGGATTTTAATGTGTTTCTAAAATAGCTTCACTTACCCAAATGCAGTCCACACAGTTGTTCGCATTTAACCGAAACAATTTGTGGGCTCAGGATTGTAGTCTTGTCGCCAGGCGTCGCGCAGTATGTCGCACAGGGCGCAACGCCTAGGCCAGCTCTGGAATTTTAAATAAAAAGAAATAAAAAATTTTTAGACACTTCACTTTTTTTTTTGGTTGGGTGACAGTTTAGATCGGGCGATAAGCACTTAAAGCACATTACTCAAATTAAGATAAGTTGTGTGTGTGTTTTTGCTATTGTGAAATATTTTCTAGACACTTGACACTTAACATTTTCTTCTTTTCTTTCACTGTGAGGTTAAAGGTTAGCCATCTATCCGAACTTACCCGCAGAGCTCTTTACACACCAAACTCCAATCCTGAACTACACTTGATGCCTGCGTCTGGGTAGCAGCTTCAAGGCTTTTCTGTGCGGCTTGCAAGGCTTTTGTAGCATCCCCCAAAGTTTGCAGCAGCTTTGCTTGGGCCTGGTCGGTTGTAAGTGATGACGTCACAAGGCTATGCGACGGCGCACAGCAGCAAATGAGACAGATGATGACCAATAGGAATTCGGGCTGCTGGCGTTGTCGCGGCATATTTGAACGTTGCCCCTGGGGGCTAAAGAGGGGAAGAGAAAATGGCGAAGGAAAGGGGAAACTAGTCATGGCCGTTGTACGTGTGGTATGTGTAATATAATTTGTAGGTGGCCAGGGGCATACAATAGAAGCAATTGCGCTCAAAATGCAATTATCGCGCGCCTGGAAGTAGGCAACAAAAAAGCAGGGCCTGGCATTGTGTTGCTGCAATCTGCATTTCATGCGCTTGATTTGGTAAACTCAAAGGGTTATGCAACCGCCTAAAAATGAAGGGGTACCTTGATTTAGCTGTGAGCACATATTGATTTTGCAGTTTGTTTGCTTTATCCCAGTGTCTGCTTAACACCATTTTATGGTGTAATTTATATCTTCTCCCCCCCGGAGGAAATTACTTCCTCTTCCTGTTGGATGCCCGAATTTAGCTCTGGGCCTTGTTGTTGGTAGAGAGTTCACAGTTGGAAGTTACCAGCGAAAGTAGACGCTACAGCCTCTTCTGTAGTCCCAAAATAACAACAAAAACCAGAAGCCAATCTGCAGCTCTCAACTGAGCTTGAATTTTAATTAACTTTTTGTGGTGGAAAACAACTTTTTTTTTTGGCTCAAATATTTTCGCCTATCTGGGTTATAGAGCCTATCTGCGCTACGTGGAAACACAGCCAGGTGAATACATATTTGCATTTCATTAGGCAAAGTTTTATTGGATTTTTGTTGTGGTTTTTCAAGGTGAAAATGTGTAAACAAAGGAATATTTTGAAGGGACTTTAAGGCTGAAGTTTTTGAGGCAAAAGCTTGAAAACTTTAACAAATTTTCCGTTTTTCGCAACTTTTCTAGCATCATCAGTAGACTTACTCTTATTCAACTAACATGGGTAAACTATTACACAAAAAACACAATCCACTTCACTTTAATCCAATTATCAGTTGAAATTCTATTTGCATTAACTTATTTGTCCTTCACCGCAAAGCTTTCAAACTAAACTCAGCGTTGCTACGAAAAACGCTCGTGTTTTAAACGTGTCCGTTGCGAAATCCCACCAAATCGCACTGAATATGATGGAAAACCCGCCGCCGTGCTAGAACGCAAAACAAAACCCATTCGTTATTATTGAATATTTCAACATTTTTCGCATTATCGTCGCGCGACAACGTCAAGTGCAAATCAGAGAATGAAGTATGGCAGATTTTCTATACCTTTATCGTCGTATCTCCCGGCGAGGTTGTCAACATTAATCAGAGATAGGAGACGGCCAAAGTGTCTAATTATTATTGGGTAGCATTTGTTCCTGAAGTGGGTGGGTGTTAGTCAGATAAGCTTTGCCGGACCTGAGGGTCTTTTGTATTATATGACAAAGCGATATTGAGTGAAATCAAAAAATATATAATTGGCGATGAAATGGCGCGATTTATTTGAGCAGTAATTACACTTAGAGGAAAAATGGAGAATTTCATACTTAGATCAAGAATTTTCGTACCCAATAGTCCGATAGTTAACGCAACAAGTCTCCTGGCAAGCCACTAAAATGCAGCTAAAAATCAACGAGCAAAAGTGTAAGCATGTGACGTTCACACTCAACAGAAGCACCTCACCCCAGCTATCCTTAAATGCAAACCTGATCCCGTTATCAAATGATGTTGTATACCCAGGTGTGCACCTCGATAGAAATCTTACTTGGCGCAAACACATAGAGTCGAAAAAACTTTAGATCAAGCTAAAGGCCAACAGCCTCCCGTTCCCCTCTAAAACTGGAATGTAAAGTCCTACTGTACAAAAGCATCATAAAGCCTGTCTGGACGAATGGCTCGCAGTTACGGGGAAATGCCTGTGCGAGCAGTGTGGATGTCCTCCAAAGATCACAATCAAGAATTCTTAGAACCATCACTGGAGCGCCATGTTACATTCGCAATGAGAGTATCCACAACGACCTCAGCATCCCATTGGTCGAAACTGAAATAGAGCAACTTAAACAAATATATTCTGAGAAGCTTCTTACCCACCCAAACCAACTTGCAAAATCTCTTTCCATGCTAGCAAGAAGCTGAGGGGTTGGTACCACTCCATCAATTGTGAATAAATTGTATTTTTTTTATTTTATTTCTTATTTACCTTTACTGCGACTCGAACTGGAAACCACGAAAGACAGCACTTACTGACACCACCGCTTAGACAACAGCACCACATCTAAGACGCTTGAGAATCGTCCAAACTTATGTTATAAGCTGACGGAGTGCGGTCTTCACTCGATTGTTTCCCCACACACACCGCTCCCAAAAAAAAAAACGATACAGTGAGTGCGGGTTCAACGCTATTCTCTCAAATGTGCTTGCTCTCCTCTCTCAGTTTCTTTTTCTCACTCCCTTCGCCTAAAATCACCAAACAAAACGAATTTAGCTCGATTTCTAGGGCAAAGTTCTTAAATATTCAAGATTGAATAAATTTTTTTCAAGTGCGCTTCTGCTAAATTATTCATTCTACTTTTGTTGTGGGTGTAGGAAATATGTAGTAGTCAAATGATAGCGAAGAGCACATCCCACCAGGAGGACACACTCTTCTTCTTATTTGGCCCGATATTTATATCACAACCGTTTAATGATCTCGGCCGCTGCTATTAATGCCCGCCACTCGCCTTTGTCTTGTGCGACCTGGCACCAGTTGTTCAGTTCAAGTGCCTTTATGTCTTCCAGCACCTGTTTTTCCCAAATAAGTTTCGGTCGTCCAACAGCTCCTGCTTTCCCTAATTCGTTCGCCTTCTGCCTGTACACTTTTTATACCCTTGCAGAGGGTATTATAAAATTGTCCGGATGTTTGTAACGCATAGAAGGAAGCATCTCCGACCACATAAAGTATATATATTCTTGATCAGCACGACGAGCTGAGTTGATTTAGCCTTGTCCGTCTGTCCGTCTGTCCGTCTGTTTCTATGCTATCTCCTCCGTCAGTTTTAAAGCTATCCTCACCAAACTTTGCACAAAGTCTTTTGGTACAAATACGCTGCACATTTGTCGGAACCGGCCGGATCGGATGACTATAGCATATAGCTGCCATAGGAACGATCGGTTGAAAAACTAGTCTTAAAGAGAAAAACTTTTTTGTTTTTAATGGAAACGCCTCCAAAGTCCGTATTTCTTAGTTTACTATCCCTTCCCACGATTTCACTAAGTTTGGTCGAAATCGGATGACTATAGCATATAGCTGCCATAGGAACGATCGGTCGAAAAACTAGTTCTAGTGAGAAAAACTTTTTTGTTTTTAATGAAAACGTCCTTATCATTGGCATACACTTAATCTATATACTTTTACACAATTCTACAAAGATTGGTCGAAATCGGATGACTATAGCATATAGCTCCCATAGGAACGATCGGTCGAAAAACTAGTTCTAGTGAGAAAAACTTTTTTGTTTTTAGTGGAAACGTCCTTATCATTGGCATACACTTAATCTATATATTTTTACACAATTCTACAAAGATTGGTCGAAATCGGATGACTATAGCATATAGCACTCTTTAGACGTCCTTATATAGGAACGATCGGTCGAAAACTAGTTCTAGTGAGAAAAACTTTTTTTTTTATGAAAACGTCCTTTATCATTGGCATACACTTATTTTATTTACTTTGGACACATTTCTACAAAGATTGGTCAAAATCGGATGACTATAGCATATAGCTGCAGTATGAATGATCGGTCGAAAAAGAAGTTCAAGTTAGAAAAACTTTTTGTCTTAAATGACATCGCCTCCAAATTTCGCAATTAACAGTGTATTATGCCTTTCCATGATTTCACCAAGTTTAATAGAAATCAGACATCTTTATAGTATAGATCCCATAGAAAAGTAATGTCCCAAAAATAGTCTTAGAAAAACTTTTTTGTTATCAATGGAAGCTGCAAGGGTATACAAAACTTCGGCCGAGCCGAAGTTAACTTTCCCCTATTTTTTTTACTGGAGCTTCTTTATTCAGACGAGTAACATGTCCAAGCCAGCGCAGCCGTTGTTGTTTTATGCGCTTGACTAGGTCAGTGTCCCCATAGAGCTCATACAGTTCGTGATTCATTCGGATACGAACGTGTAGAGGTCTATAAATCCTCCGAAGAACTTTTCTCTCGAACACGCCAATTTCCGCCTCATCCTTTAATGACATTTTCCATGCTTCTGCGCCGTATAGCTAGACTGGGATGATAAGCGACTTGTATAGCGCAATTTTCGTTTTCCGAGAGAGGGCTCTGCTCTTGAACTCCTTATTGAGCCCGTAGTAACATCGGTTTGCAAGAGTAGTTCTTCTTCGGATTTCCAGATTGGTGTTGTTGTCGCTGGTTATCGTCGATCCGAGGTAGACAAATTCCTTAACAACCTGGAAGTTGTAGCCTCCCATTGCAACAGATTGTCCAAGCAAAGACTCACTGCGCGTTTATAGTAGATACTTCGTCTTATCCTCATTTACCGCTAAGCCCATAAGTTTTGACTGCTTCTTTATCTCTGAGAACACCCGTTTTACCGCAGATTCGATTTTACCTATGATATCGGCATATGCTAGTAGCATGTTATCTCTGGTAAAGATGGTGCCCGTTCTGTTAGCATTTGGGCACTGGCGCAGTATGTACTCCATTAGCAGATTAAAGAAGTTACACGATAAGGTGTCACCCTGCCTAAAACCTCTTTTGGTATCGAAAGGCTCGGAGAGGTCTTTTCCTATTTTGACGGAGCTTTGTGTGGTTCCCAACGTCATCATGCAAAGTCGAACGTACTTTGCTGGAATACCAAAAGAAGACAGGGCTTCAAAGAACTTTGACCTTATCGGCGTTTCAAAGGCGGCTTTATAGTCAACGAAAAGGTGGTAGGTGTCGATCTTTCTCTCTTGGGTCTTCTCCAGGATTTGTCGCAGTGTGAATATCTGGTTCGTGGTGGATTTGCCAGGTCTAAAGCCACACTGATAAGGTTCAATCAGTTCACTTATTCTCGGCTTTAGACGTTCACATAGGATGCATGATAGAACCTTATATGCAATGGGAAGGAGTCTGATCCCGCGGTAATTGGCCCAAGCCGCAGGGTCTCCTTTTTTAAATATTGGACAGAGTACACTTAGATTGCAATATTTGGGCATGCTTTCTTCGGACCATATTCTGCGTAGGAGTTGGTGCATGCACCTTATCAGCCTTGAACAATTCAGCGGGTAGCTCATCAGCGCCAGCAAATTTGTTATTTTTTAGCCTTTTTATGGCAAACAAGACTTCATTATAGTCTGGCGGGTCTATCTCTATGTTATCGATTGGTGGTGTCGCTACTTCCCCGGAGGCGGCATTGTGTTCGTCATCACCTCCCAGCAGGTTAGAGAAATAGTTTCTCCATTTGTCTAGTGACACTTCCGGATTTCTGACCAGATTTCCGTGCTCGTCCTTCAATAGTGTGACTCTGGGCTTAAAACCTTCGGTTAGTTGCCTAATCTTTTTGGTAGAATTTTCGAGTCTCACTCCTTCCGAACAGCACTTCGACTTCCTCCCTCATGCGCTTTTCCTGCTCATTTTCTTCCTTCTGAAAAGGCGCTTCTCCTCTCTTCTTTTCTCCCGGTATCGCTCATTAACAGCCCGCGTTGCTCCCGACTGCAGAGTTCTCCTGTAGGCAGCGTCTTTCTCTGCAGTAGCGCGGCGGCACTCATCATCGTACCATGACTGTTTTCAAGAGTTTTCGGCAAATCTGAGAATCTCCTTGGCAGCCGTACTCATAGAGTGTACCGAAGCTGCTGACTTTGCAAAGTCAAAAGCGTAGTCAAAGAAATCTGTCGCGAAGACAATCGTTTTCTGGATTTGCCCCCAGTTGACCGTCCGTAAAAGAGCTTCGCTCTAATAATTGCTATAATACTCAACAAATTCAAAATAAATAATGAAATTCTTGGGAATTTTAATCTCATCAAGTTAATTACTTTTCCAAGTACTATGAAAAACATTTATGCAACTCGCTGCAGCAGCAGCTGCTGTTGCTGATGACGCACTCGCATGTGCATCTGCATGCTGTCAGATAAGAGAAACCCCAAACTAGGCAAAGGCCTAGTCAAAGGAAATATTTTGCTTCTGCTTCTGTTGTTTCAACTTGACAAACTTGGTTGTTTTTACCTTTTTCCCTTGACTTTGTTAGAGAGCTGTTACGTAAGATGTGCTCTGTGTGTGTGGGTGTGTGTGTGCGTAGGAGGAGCAGCACTCAAAAGTATGCTATGAAAATCGTTCGAACGGAAATAATGCAATTTCACTGTTTGTGAGTGGGCGGCTGTTCTCCTTGAGAAGGGACATTACTTTTTTTCTAGCTTTGACCTAATTTCGTTACATATACATAGGTATATATGTATTGTATACACTTGGATATTTAAAGTAAACACTTTGCTTATCAGGACTTCCCGTTTAAATTAACACTCGGAACTCTCATAAAAAAGTTTAGCTACTTTTATTGTAAATGTCAAATGCAGTTGCAAAATTAGTTTGTTAATTAGCTTCTCAATTTGTCACATCACATAGCAAAAACAGATGAACAAACTGGATGTTGGTGGGGGGAGTAAGTTCCTTCAGGCTTGCGCAGTTTAGACTTTGTGTGTGTATCTGTTGCCCGCCCACCACTGCCTGTTGGCTCCGCCCACGCAACAGCCAAGATGGTTGCCCCAAAAATCAATGACGTCATTAGCTCGGAATACCTATATACATACATACATATAAAGAGAGCTGTGGAATGTCTTTGGTTTAACGTATTGGTGAAGGTTATGCAAGAACTCTCTGTGTGTGTGTGGGCAGCCATTTTGTCGCCACGCAAAAGCTTCGTAGGCAACCCAAACGGATGCTGCTGCTCATAGCTCCGCAGATCGTCAGCGAGTGTAGGCTGCTTTCAGTTAACGCAACAAATTTCCAATCAAAGTTATCCCAAATCCTTTGGCTCCGTCCTCCGTGTGTGCGTGTGTGTGTTTCGCAAAGAATTTTGTAAGTTTCGTAGACAAAGCAAAGAAAAAAGACAAAAACTTTAGAAAATCTCAAAAAGCATCTCAGAAACTCATTTTGCACCTCGCCCGCACATTTGCACACATCCTTTCTGTACGTCCTTGTTGCCCGTAAATTAGTCAAAGTGAATTATCTAAGGCAATACATCGACGATATCCGCAGGATAATCGGTAAGAAACGAAAATTTTCATATATGTGTGTGTGTGTGTGTTAGATTACATAAGGTCCTCTGGGTTTGCTCCATTAACTGCAGCTGTCGCGCTGTCCTGTCTATATCCTGTGGCCTTTATACACACTCACTGAAGGAAATTGGCTTAGCGCGCTTACTGCGCAAATGCAGATGGACCCCCAACCCAGTTTTTCATTCTGTATATAAACTCACCACATAGAATCATTTACATATATATAGACAGATTTTTGTACCCCCACCCACCCACTTTTGCCCTTCGGTTGTCCTTGCCCATAGCTGAGATTTCACTATTTTCAGTTCTTCTTTGTTTATTTTCACAGTGTTTTTTTGTTTGTCTGGGTTATGCAACACCTAAAAATCCATTGTTCTCCGTTCAGGGTCATTTCTGATTGCATAACATTGAAGCATTTCCATTGAAAATGGGTTGATTTTTATAGTTTACTTTAGTTTTTTTTTTGTTACTTTCCACAAATATTTATAGAATTGTTTTTGTTTATATTTCAGAGGAGAAAATGTCGCTCAATCCGAATGGGTATAAACTCTCCGAAAGGACGGGTAAACTGACGGCTTATGGTAAGTAAAACTATATCATAATTGTAAATTATGTTAGAAAGTGGTAAGAAATGGGAATGTAAGTCATTTGTTGCTTAGAAAAGTTTTGTTTGAAATATAAGTAGCTCAGTTTTGTTCTTTGTAACGAGAGTATATGAAACTGTAACTGCTGCTTGAGAATCTAGCATAATCCAGCTGAACTCTTTGCTGCCTTTTCTTAATATAATCTTTTTGACTTTGGGACCGAAGCTTTTAGCTTAATCTCTCCTAAAAGTACCAAAAACATGACTAGACTTTCAAAATTCATGAACATTGACTAACATTAATCAGAGCTCGATACTCAATATTCAATACTAAGTACTCGATTCTTAGTACTCTATTCTAACAACTCGATAGTAAGTACTGGCTACTTAGAACTCGATACACAGTACTTGATACTCAGTACTCGATAATCAGCACTCGATAATCAGTATTCGATAATCAGTACTCGATACTCAGTACTCGATACTCGATACTCTGTACTCGATACTCAGCACTCGATACTCAGTACTCGATTCTTAGTACTCGATACTTTCTACTCGATACTCAGTACTTGAACATCAGTACTCGATACTCAGTACATAAACCTCAGTACTCGATACTCACCACTCCAATCACAGAACTCGATACTCAGCATTTGATACTCCGTACTCAAATCACTGAACTCGATATTCAGTACTCAATACTCTCTACTCGATACTCAGTACTCAAATCACAGAACTCGATACTAAGTACTTCATACTAAGAACTCGGAACTCATGACTCGATACCCGGTAGTCGATATTCAGCAGTCGAATCAAAGAACTCGATACTCAGTACTCGATACTTAGTACTCGATAATCATTACACGATACTCAGTACTCGATATTCAGTACAGTACTTGATACTCAGTAAGCGAATATGAGTACTCGATACTTAAATCTCAGTACTCGATACTCACTACTCCAATCACTGAACTCGATACTCAGTACTTGAGTCACAAAACTCATTACTTGATACTCAGTACTCGAATCTCAGTACTCTATACTCAGTTCTCGATATTCGAAACTAGAACTCAATACACAGTTATCCGTACTCTACAGTTCACGACCACCGTCAAACAACACTACAAAATATGCCATGAACATTCAAAGTTTTACGTAAAGGCCTAGACGGACTTGGGTTCGTGGAATTTATGCCTACTGTGACCAGAGTTAACAAACTAATTACTCCGAAGCATCGCGATGTTTCAGGTTCATGGCATTTTTAAATTAGCTGGTGGTGGGTCACACTACTCAATCAGCTGTTTCTATACCCGTTACTCGTAGAGTAACAGGCAGAAGGAAGCATCTCCGACCACATACAGAATATATATTCTTGATCAGCACCAATAGCCGAGTCGATATAGCCCTGTCCGTCTGTCTGTATGAACACCTAGATCTCGGAGATTAGAAGAGCTAGAGCGACCATAATTTTTACGTAGTAGTAAATCAAGTTTATTTAAAATTTTGGCCAAGCCCCCTCCCGCCCCTACTATAAACAAGTAAGGGAGCTGTGGTCGAGTGCCCCGACTACAAAATACCCTGTACCCTTCACTTCTTGTGTTTCCATACACATATACACACACTCACACATACATCCCTAAAAAAGGCAGTGCGAACGTCCGCCCAGGATGAAAGCCTCCTCAGATGGCAGAGCCGGTGGGATGCATCCACCAAAGGTCGCTGGACTCATCGCCTCATCCCCAAACTGGGCGAATGGGTTAACAGGCGTCATGGGCAGGTAAACTTCTACCTTACGCAGTTTATCAGCGGCCACGGCTGTTTTCGGAGCTACCTCCACCGCTTTGGGCATGAGGCAGACGCAACGTGCACCTTCTGCGGGAATGCAGAGGAGGATGCTGAAGCTCTAGGCACTAGGAGGCTGGATGCAGAGAGCATAGTCGGGCTTATGCTTGAAAGCAGCGCTAACTGGGAGCTGGTTAGCCATTACGCAGCTTCCTTAATGATTGAGCTGCGAAGACTGGAGCGCATTAGAAGGAGCACGATGGAGTAAGGGCGCTGAGGGCTTTGCGACGCATTGCTTCACGGCCGTACCGCAAAGTCCTAGTCAACTTCCTCTAGTTAGTAATAAGTAATGTATATAGCAGTAATAAATGAACTCAAAAAAAAAAAAAAACACTCACACATACACACACACATGGCATGCGGCCGCGCGCGATTACTGACAATGCAAGACCCCCCTCTGTCCCACAAGCAAAATTGATTCGTATATAACTTCGGTGTATTTTGTCCGATCTTATTGATCTTTTCAGAATAGATAGATATTAGGCCTTACTTGATATATATAAAGTTTGGAAGGTCTATCTTTAAAATTGTGGCTCTGACAGTTTTTTGCGCTTAAAGGGGGGAGGGGGAGGAATTTTCCAAATCTGAAACAAAGTTGATTTGAATCGGGTATACACCTACCGACATGCAAAAAATTGTGGCTCTAGCTCTTATAGTCTCTGAGATCGACGCGATCATACGGACAGACGGACAGACAGACAGACGGACGGACAGACGGACATGGCTAAATCGACTCGGCTGTTGATGCTGATCAAGTATATATATACTTTATGGGGTCGGAGATGCTTCCTTTTGGCTGTTACATTCTTTTGCACAACTTCATTATCCCCCTTTTCCCATTTTCAATGGGAACAGGGTATAAGAATGTATAATAACTCCTACAAACGAACATATCAAGCTCATATTTTGTGCCCTATATCTACAATCTCTGAAAGTTTCATAAAGATCGGATAATAAATGGCAAAGCTATAAAAAATGTTACATACTCTTTCGCGCCAAATGCTCTGTTTGCTTACCTAATGCTGAAATGTTCTTATTAATCTTAATGCTCTGTTACCTAACATAGGGGAAGGCAATACAAGATTAATTCCCCTGAGTAACGGGTATATTGAATTCGGGCTGGACCGACTTTAATTTACGCTCTCGTTTTTTTTTTTAGTTAAGTCCAGCCGAACGATTGCTTGCATGAAGGATAAGAGTTCGTAACATCTAGTGCCTACAATATTGCATTGGCTGCTCAACGCAATATAATCCCCACTGAATATTAACATAGAGTCAACATATGTGCTGTTAAGCGCAAAAATTCTTTTCTAAGTGCGTCGTGCAAAATGTTATGGGCAAGGAAATTGTTACGTCTGCTTCTTTTTTCCTCAATTTTTGGATGAAACTTCACTCTACGTCGGAAGTCTTCTGGTTGAGACCCAGACGGGGTCAATGTCAATGGTCAATGGAGGGACTTGTCGTTTAGCAAACCTAACCTAACTTAAACTATATTCCGCCTGCCCGTACATTTTCCCTCATAAACGAACAGATGTTTGAGATGGTCAGATGACTTCTTATACTTGCAACCGCAGTTCGGAGAAAAACATTATATCTCCCACAGTTTTCAGTACACTCGTGACAATGCGACAAATCAGCATGCTAATAGCCCGGTGGTGCAGATGGTAACCATCTTAAGAAAGTAGTCTTAAAAGTATTTAGTTCGTAGTGTTCCATAAACCTCAATAGATTTTGGAGTCTATAGTTTTTGAAACAACCACTAAATCATCGATAGGCAAATTGCTGATTTAAATACTTGCCTTGTTTGTTTTGTAATTTGCTGAGTCAAAGTAAACCGATTTTGAAGAAACAGAAAAGATATTAAAATAATTTTGTTTGCTTAAAGCAAATGTTCCTCAGCCAAGAAAAGTTTTAGCCTCTTGGACTTTGTTTTTGATTCATAGAAAGCAATTTTGTTAAGCTTTTTCGAAAAAAGACTAATGAATCAAATAGGCTGATTCAATCGATAGATTTTATAGTCTTTGCATTTGCTCCCGATTATATTATATAAAATCGGTATCCAGGGAACACCACGAGGAGGCCAATGCAATAGCAATGGTGTCGATATATGAATAAAGACCAACGAGTCGACTTGAGTTGCTTAAACACTTATCATATAAGGTGCTGTTACATACTTTTGCACAAACTTATTATACTCTATGTACCTTTGGTACAGAGTATAATTAGGAGAGAGAGAGGATTGACACGCGCCGCAGACAAAAAAAAACCTTTGCATTTGCCAGAGCTAAACTACGCGGGTCTCCGGAGTGACCAGAATGACTTAACATCATTGTGATTGCTTGATATTATGTTAGAATTAAAGAACTAAGACTATTT
>JAEIFV010001691.1:0-24531 GCA_018904265.1 Lordiphosa collinella | reverse complement strand
ATTATTATTGAAACTAGAAAAGGCTCAAAAGTTTCGGGTTTTACACTAAGAACAAAACTGCGGTCCAAAATGCAGCCCAGGCGGGGCCTTTTTTCATGAATTTTTGTTCACAAAATGGCTTAACTCCAGCTCTGGTCACACTACATTAACAAGAAACAGGCGTATCTGTTTAAAAAGGGAAACAGTTGCTCGAAAATCATGATCAATTGTTCTGGTGTTGGCTTAGCACTTATGCTGCTTTGAAATTCCTGGGCAGGTTATAGCAATGTTGGCATGAGGACACTCTGCTTCGCTCTAATGATACAAATCTGAAGTTCTTTAACCTCCTGTTCAGTTGACCAGCCTCTTTGTGATGTTGTGTTTGAATTATTTAAGTTATGAGAACATAACATGACCTAACATAACATGAATATCATAAATGTCTTAAAATCGGTCACATTGTCTAATCAAAAGGTACACAAAAATGTACCAAAAATTGTTTGAAAATTGAACCCAACACACAGAAAAAGTAGAATGAATAAATTAAGTACGAACTCTCTTGAAAAATTTATTCATTCTTGAATTTTAAGAATTTCGCGCTTAGAGTCGAGCTTTTTTTTAAATTCTTTTTTTAACTACTATTTACAAATAAAGCACTTTGGGACAACATGAAATCACGGAAAGTTTGACAGAACATCTAAAACCTGCGGCTGTTTTCGCAAAGGCATGCTTTGATGACCCGCCTACTCCCCTGGCTCTACGCTGCAAGTCCAGTCTCCGCAGAGTTGCCATAATGTTAGCGCGACATCACACGCTGCCTTCCAGTTTCCTCCGACATCAGCATGTAAGGGACTAAATTATGTTCGGCTAGATTTCCGCCCACCTACACACCTCAATAAGACGTGTCTGGCGTCCTCCACAGGTCCTTCTTCGCAGCAAGTGCACTCCTCATCATCATAGCCGACTCTTTTTGGTAACTCCTAAAGCAGCCACGTCCACTAAGCAGCTGGAGCAGGTTGAAGTTCACCTCACCATGTTTTCTAGACAGCCATGGTGACAATCTCGGATTAGGCTATGGGTCCAGCGATCCTTCGTGGATTGGTCCCAACGCTGTTGCCACTTCCGATGCTCCGCTGCCTCGCTTCCTGCTGCTGTGTACCACTGTTTGCTTGACTTGAGTACTTAACCGTGAAACCGGTACCTCTCGTTTGCTTCTGTGGCCAGCTCGTTAAGTGGAATCATCCCGGCAATGACCAAAGCAGCATCTTCCGACACTGTATGATACGCAGAAGTAACTTTGAGCGCACTTAGCGGTACGATTAAACCATGGACCTGTGCTAGATTGATGCTGCGTCGAGCGAAATTCGTTCTGTTTGGTATTTTAGGCAGGAGGGTGAGGAAAAGGAACTGGAGAGGGGAGAGCAAGCACATTAGAGAGAAAGGTGATGCATCCGCTCACTGTAATGTTTTTTTTTTTTTTTTGGGTGAGAGGGAAGTGTGGGGGAAACAATTGAGTGAAGAGCGCCCCCTGTCAGTTTATAATATAAATTTGGACGATGCTCAAGGCATTCTTGAGCACTAATTCGGATTAATTCTAGAATAATTTTCCCTTATATTTGGCCTATAAAGCTTACAAACCGAATTTCGAGCAGAATGGACCAAAATAACGTTGAACACACCGTATTGATTTTCCACCCAGGGGGTTTTTTAACGACTCAAGTTTCAGTCTGTATAGATTTTCCAGTCAGTCAGTCAGACAAACTAAATCTAAATCAGTAGTGATGCCAGTTTAATGATATTGAGACCCTTTGTTTTCGTTATGCTTGGAGTATCTGTAGTATCCTTTTTGCACCAAGACTATGCTAGAACTTTTGACAAACTCATATCTAAATATTTTCATGAGCCCTAAGAAAAGACGGATAATGGTATCCAAAATTGGTCGCAACCTATTTGTGAAAGCAGTTCTCATTCAAAATATGAAAGAAACTCGATTTGGATTTGGTATACACCTACCTAACTAAATGCAAAAAAAAATTTGTAGCCTATCTCTTATAGTCTCTGAGATCGACGCGTTCATACGGACAGACGGTCATGGCTCAGTTTTATTCCGATCCAAAATAAAATAAACTTTATTGGGTTGGAAATGTTGCTTCTACTTGTTACATACTTTTTGCACAATCTTCCCCTTTCCCATTTTTAATAGGAACTGGGTAAAAAACTATGGGACTAACAAATGAGGCCGCAACAACTCAGCTGCATGATGACAAGCACGATTTGATACGCATTGAAATATAAAGGTTCTTTTGAGAAAAGGAACCTTAGAGCTCTAAAAATGCTTTTACTCCAACAGCACAAGGGGTTTTTGTCAGAGCATCAAATCGAATCGTATTTCGGTTCATATCTTAGTATCATTCTGGACCCATATTACTCTTTGGAATAGCATTTATAAAAATAAAAATAGACACTGGCACTAGATGCACTGGTGGAAGAAATAAACACTGGTTACTCACAGCCGTCGTTTCTTAAAATAACTACAAAAGGTACAAGGAAAAAGCTTGTCGGGCTATAACAGAATCTCTGCGATCAATCCTTAGGGCTTAAAGGTATTTCTGATCTTGCAACACTTTCCTAAATTATGCTGGAAATTTTAAGAAATGCGGAGACCAATGGAAGTGACTTGGCCCGGGTGTGGCTCAGCGGCTAGTGTGCGCGAAAGCGGCAAGAGGCGGGTCGATCCCCAAATCGGAACATCTAATGAAAATTTTTTCCTTTGAATAAACTTGCACACCTGGTCACCCTCACTGCTCTTTGGCGCCAGCTTTGTAGTAACTAGCCATGCAAAAGCTTTTCAAACTAAAATTTCATTTTTAAAACCTTATTACCCAATAGACAGGATGGTAAACTAGGAACGTCCAACAGGGGAAACTGAGCTAACCATCTACACTGACGATTCGAAAAGGGAAAAGTACACAAAAGCCGATCACTACCTTTTCGGTTGTCATACAGCAAGACTAGATGTCGCTCTCAACGCCTTTTGTAGAAGCAGTAGGTGTGAGTTAGTGGATGAGAATTCTATCACCTTCTATATCACTTCCCAGCTTTTTGTAGAAGGAGACTCAAAACATTTCTACTTAGAGTTAGCGGTACCTTCTCTACTGAAGATTATACGGTCCTTCCTGCTTAAATGGGAAATACTCTTATATGGTATCATCTTCTTGCCTTAAGTGAAGAAGTAAGCGATTTCTTGCTGCTGGCCATCACAACCAAGACTAATCCAACTAAACGGCGTTACACAACAAATAGTTGTTGCTTTTATCTTTAAAACTTACGTCGCTGGTTGGTAAGATGGGTAAGAAAAAGTAAAAAAGTAAGTCTTGGAGTTTTGTATTCCCTCTTCAATCCTTCCAATACTTATCATTACACAATATAGAAGTCATAAAGAAGGCAACAAACCCGAATATTGATGAGAATAAATGCGAAACCCCCCGAACCGAAACGGCTCTAATGGGTTCCCAACTGAAGCTGGCAATTTCTCTCATGGAGTGGCATGTACTTAGCTATTATAAGTAAAAATTGTCCAAAAAATCTAAAATCATTCATTTTCCAGTCTAGTTGGTCTAAGTGAAACATGATCCTGCCTAATCATTAACAGACTTTGACATCAATTTAAAGATTAACTGCAATTGATAACACAAGACAACCCAATTAGATTTTTTTCTTGATTATAGAAGAAGGAGGTAGCTTTTAAGTTTCATATCGTACTCTTTCAGAGCCTTCAATGAAAATATCCCAAACAATTCTAGACGACATGAGACGATTTTGAATGCAATTGCTGGAAACGACCAAGTTCTCAACTGCCCTAAGAAAATCCAATGCGACCTGAATAAACAAATTTCATTGCATACTTACGGGCGGTTCAAAATTATGAAAAATTTCTTTAACGGTATATCTATGCTTAAAAAAATCGTAGAATTGTTTGGAATATTTCATTTTAAAGCTAAAGAAGAGTTCTTTGCGATAATTTCAAAGAAAATCCAAAACTGCATGAAGGTTTCTCAAAAATTATGCCTAAAAGTGAAAAACATTATGATTTTGCAACTTTTAAGTCTCGAGGTGATGAAGCATTTCCCAAACAGATTCAAATTAAGCAAAAGAAAACAATCTAGAAAAGTACTATGTCATTTAGAAACTGTTTTCCATTGAAAGCCGAACTGAAAATACCAAAATTTCAGCTTCAACGAAATTAAAAATATATTTCTAGTTATTAAGAAAGTTGACACTTTTTTCCACAGTTGCTGCAAGGGCCAAACATCCACTATGCACCCTATAAGGATCCAATAGATCATCTGAATAACATGCTGGACCTCTGTCTGACCCCCTCTAGTCTTCGTTTACCGCTTATCGACGCCCTAATCCATCAATTGTTGCTATTTTGGTGCACAATTTAATTGGCAACCCGCGTAGCCTGCTTTTAGGCAGCAACACTCGAGGGCTCGCTGCCAAATCAAGGCATACAGAAAGAGCTAAAAAAAAAAAAAAAAAGAAACCTGAATTGTTTGTAAGGTACTGCATTTGTATACATATGTACGAGCCTTTATCTGGGGTTGAAGCCAGATCTCAATGGCTCTGCCACACAGAGAGCGAGTGAGAGTGAGCTCCTTTCCCAGCATCAGGCTCTCTCTCGTTTTCTCTTAGTTTGTGGATGCTGTCTTGCCCTGATTTGTGTTGCACTTGTGTGTGGACCGTATCTACTTATGTACATAGTTATGTACTTCATGCTTACCCGGGATTTGAACCACGCCCTGGCCTAAAAACTAGGTTAGCCTGCCCTTACGCACTCGAATTACAAAATAAAATCATTTGATTTGAAATGTGTTTGTGCCTGTCCAGGAGGCGGTTTAATTCAATTAGCATTTTATGCCAGCGGGTGGGTAGATGGTAGATGGGTTTCCCCACTTTGGAGTTGGCCGCCACCCAGGACTGCACCCCGCTTTTGGCTTTTGGCGGCGGCGGCGGCTAACTTCGCCAGGCTCGCACACACAAAAAGGTGAATGTCCTTTCATAGAAATTTCACACGCATGCGCTCCAAAACAAATCCCAGCCAGAACTTCGCCCTCTCTCTCTCTCTCTCTCGCGCCGTTGACTCCTTGACTCTGTTTATGTCTACGCCTTAGCTGCATCTTTTCGATGTTCTATGTGCGTTTAAGTGTGTACATACGGGAGCAATGGGAGTCCTCCAAGGAGTGACCAACTCCCAGAGTTCCGCACATGAAAATAAAAAACTAAACGAGGAATAAAAAGAGGAGGCCAAAGCAAATACAAATAATGAAATGGGAAAAGCCTGTTCATGGTATTTACACATTCATGATCTAGATATTTTGGGGTGGGCTGGGTGGTAGGGCGTGTGTTTATGGCAGAAAAATGACAGAAAACTACATTTTTTTAAGAGCACCAGCAGCACAATTGTTGTTGTAAAGCAGGAGCCACCGTATCTTGTTGGTGATTGTTGCTCTACCGAGACCTAAACCTAATAAAAGTCCGAAAACACAAATGCCCATTTACTAGTTAATGCAGGTATAGACCCCCAAACAACAGAAATTAATCTTACATCAGATCGAGTTGGTTAGCCCATCTCCCCTCTAAAGGAGAATGATCCCTAACCAGACTTTTTCGCTACATTGAGGATTGTTTCGACAGGTTTTTAAGCTTAAAAGCCAGATACGAGACAACTCAATGTACGATAACCACATTTAACATACAAAATGATGCAAGCAATATACACGAGCGAAACGACTATTTCCTACCAAATGACAAAATTGCAAGCATATTCAAAATACTAAAAAAAACAAGGTGTCCTCAGGTATTGACGAAATTCCGAATATGGCCCTTAAGAACATCCCAAAAAGACTAATAAATCAATATGGCATTTTATTTAATAATATGCGAATAACTCCTACTTTCCTTCTTCATGGAAAACAGCCAAAATAATACTTATACAAAAAAGAACAAAGACCCAACCGACTTAAACAATTTACGTCCAATTAGCCTACTACCAAAACATTAGTAAAATCTTTGAAACATGTATAAATATTAATATAAACAAGCACTGCGAACAATTCAAACTAATAAGTGATCGCCAATTTGGCTTTAAGTACAGACATTCTACTACACACGCAATACACATATTAATATCCGATATCAGATGGCATCAAAACAATAAAAGGCAGTAGGAGCATGCTTAGTAGATTTAGAAAAGCATTCGATAGCGTTTGGTTAAAAGGACTTATGTTGAAACTAGTACAATACAAATTCCCGTTTCACTTACTTTACATAATCCACAACATGATCAATAACAAATACTTCATTATCAATAACAAAAACGATTTTAGCCAAAAAAAGTTCAAAATAATTAACGGACTCCAACAGGGTACAGTCAACTCTCCTATATTATTTAATTTATACACCCCTAGATTTACTAAGGAAGCTAGAGAATATTATCGCATTTGCAGATGATTTAATTATATATCAGCCAGGCAGCACAATCTCAAGCATCAACATAAAGCTTCAAGATGATTTCTCCCGCATAGAACAGTATGCCTATAAATGGCACCTGAAAATAAACTACAGCAAATGTGAAGCTATACTGTTTAGGCCCCCGGTTAAAAATTGCAATGCAGACATTAGGAAAAACTGGAAAAAATTTGAAATTTCGTCAACCATAAATAATACAAGCATTCCAACATACAGTATTGTTAAGTATTTAGGAGTGTATCTTGACCGCTTCTTATACTTCAACGAACATACTAGTAGGCAGCTAGCCAAAGCCAAAACAGCATTCTTTACTTTTCAATCTCTAATGTATTCGAAACACTTATGTCATAGAGTAAAAATTCTCATATACCAAGCGTTTATTAGACCCATACTTACGTACGCATGCAATATCTGGTTTAATATCTCACCATCTTATATGGAAAGACTACGGGTCTTCGAAAGAAAATGCCTTAGAACGTGTACTTCATTATATAGATCTCCGGCAAGCGATTATCTTAAATATTTCAGCAACGAGAAACTGTACAACGCGGCCAACATCCCTAGATTAGATAATTTTATAATTCATCTCATTCGCAACCACATTCTCAGATGTACCGAATACCACGAAAATAATTTCATCATGGCTCCTTATTATGTAGGCGAGCAATATATTGAGCTTACACTAGCAACAGGCCTTGTCCCACCAGAAGCATTTTTAATGCTAGATAAAAAAGGATTTATACAAAGCCGCAGTGGAATACCGGTGTTTTACCACCTCTACAGGCGCGCCACAGACAAATCCGTTCCAGAGTCCCTTGTACAGGAAGGGAACTGGCGGTTTGATAAAACAATACCAGCTAGGGATTCCACCCTAGTCACAAACCAATTTTGGTGGCTAGATAATACACGCTCATAAAACCCAACCCATCCCCATCCTATTTTTGTCCCCTAAACCTAACTTGTTTTTATCTTAATATAAATAACTAAGAATGTTTTTTTTTTTAAAGTTTTTCGTTACACACCCATCTGCTAAATATGTATATCTCTTATATCCTGTTATTCACCACTAGAAGGCTGACGGCGATAAAGCCATGCCTAAATATACAAATTGTTGTTATTTAACAATAAAGAAAAGTGAGTCCTACTCTCGCTTAATTAAGCTTAACACTAGAGAGCTCGTCTGGAGACAGAGTGTATCCTAAATATAATAAATATTTTGTTTATTTAATAAGTAAAGTTATAAGATTCATGAAATAAACAGTTAAAAAAAAAAAAAAAAATATTAAAACACAAGAAAACCCCCCCTAAAAGATAAAAAAATATTGAATACTACAAAAAAATAAAAAATTCGTAGAAAAAAAAAAATTACCCTAAGACAAAAAGGGAGATAAAGATATTTCCCCCCTATGTCTTTTCTCAAACCTTTCCAACGAGGATTTTTTTGGCTTAGTAAACTGCAAGTGGATGCGTGCTACACTTAGTTAACTATTTGGTGGACTTGATTAGTTTATATAGGTTTGCTGGGGGGTGAGCGAACCAAATTATTTGTGTGTTTCCTATATGATAGATACATTCCTTTGTTATAGATAGATACTGACATTGTTCTATACTTACACTATTTTTATCACCCAAAGAGGAAAACAAAACTCTTTGTTCTCGTTACTTAGTGCTCGATAATTGATTTGTAGTACACTATACTCAGTACTCGATACTCAGCATTCGACATTCAGTAATCGATACTTAGTAATCGATATTCATTAGTCGATACTTAGTACTCGGTACTCGATATTCAGTACTCGGTACTCACTACTCAATACTCAGTACTCAATACTCGGTACTAAGTACTCGTTACTAAGTCCTCGAAACGCAGCACAGTACTCAAAGCTCAGAAGTCGATACTCAGTACTCGGTAATCGATACTCAGTACTCGATACATAGAGTATTGAACTCAGTACTTAAAACTCAGTACTCGGGAATCGTCTTCCAGTACCAGATATTCAATATTCGACATTGAGTACTCGATACGCAGCACTCGATACTTAATACTAAGTTCTCGAAACGCAGTACCAAGTACTTAGAATGCGAAACTCATTGCTTATTACTCGATATTCAGCACTCGATTCTCAGTACTCGATTGCAAGTATTTGATAATAGGTGCTCGATAAATATGCCATGTCAGCGCGACACGTGACGCTGAAGTCAAATTTTACTCTTACTTAAATCCTTCGTACAGAAATTTAAGATATCTCAAACCAATTTTGAGAGCATGTACAATTTCCGGAACAAGAAGTATCGTTGAAGTTTGTTTACTTCTTCAAAATGTTGTGATCCCCATATTTGAGCTGCATAAGATTGACTGGAACGGCACACAGCAAGGAATAATTTCCATTCCGACCACCTTTCCTAAATACCATTATTTTCGACTTACTGGTATTCACTTCCAGATAGCACGATATCGTCTGCGTACAGAATTACTTGATGTTGATCGCATTCAAAGGCCTCCTTCAATTTTATCCTGAAGATCATTTAGGACAAATATAAATAACAACGGAGAAAGAAGGCATACCCAATTGATGTAATTTGTAGAAAACTAGTTGCCGAGGTACTCAGTCAAAAGCTGCAGCAAAGTCGACGAAGCAAGCGTATACTTTTTTCTTTTCAGCCAATTTAAGATGTACCGCCGCTGTCAGGATGTAGATGTTGTCCGAGGTAGAGTACTCAGGCCGGAATCCTACTTGATACTCGCAGATAAGTGATCTATTGGAAAATTTTAACCATCAGAGTTTTGGCCCAGAATGCGACTCTATTGATTGAAGAAAATTCTGCCATAAAGATTTGCTCTTAATAGAAAATTTTCCTAAATAGGTAAAATTTTTAACGTAGAATTTTAAAAACACTAAACAAATTGGAAGAGTAAAGCCCAAAATTGGAGAAAAATTTCCACGATCACTCAGTCTTTACCTAAAAAGACAACAAAAACAGTTAATGTATGAAACGATGCTCGCCGTATGAGCTTCGCTTAGACCTCAGTGCATTGTAAAAATATCGGAAAATATAGAAAATTTAAACAACATAACTAAAAAACAAAAAAAAAAAAAGAGAAAATAAAAAAAAATTAGAATGTCAGAAAGCCGCCAGAATGGATTTCGAACACAGAACTGGTGTGCTGCCCGCAAATGTCTTGGCATTTCAAACACCGGTCCAGATCACTTATGTCATTTCGCCAACTGTTCGCGCGACCTATTGCAGATGCCCGGTTCGTGTTAGAGTGCCGAGGTCCTGAGCTCGAATCCCAGTAAGGGTAGTAAAAAAAAAAAGAAAGAAAAAAAGTGTATTTAAAAAATTATCACAGCAAAGTTGAGTGGGTGGGGAGCAGCAGCAACACACACCACCCCTTTAAATTTGCTTTGTGTGAAACGGCTTATATTTGAGAAAATTTTTTTTTCTTAAATTTTTTTTCAACACAAAACTCTTGTTTCAAGAAAATAAAGTTGTATTTTTGTGGGAGTTTTCTAAAGTAAAGATAGAACAAAACCCTAGGGCAAATAAGGGCGATTTTCTCAATTTTAGGGCGATTTTGGCCCCTTTTAGAAAAAGAAATTTTTTGGGTAGCATGATGACAGCCCTTTTGTGAATCGAAAGATCTTAGTTTTACAAACGAATCATCAACTTCACCCGTTATGAACATTCGGTTATATACATACGACAAGCTCTTTTGGAATGATTCAGTGGAATGTATCAGGTGCTCATAGGGTAATCTGTCCTCTCCGGGGCTTTATTTGGTTTTGTCTTACGTAAAGCGTTCTGTACCTCCTCTCTAGTGATTGGCGCATCTAGTTCAGTATCCTCAATAAGAAACGGGGCATATTCCATGCTATTCGCTGATTGCCTGGGATTCAAAAGAGTTTCAAAGTGGTGTGCAAAATCTCCTGCCGATACATCTGTTCTTGAGAAGTACTGTTGGTTATCAATCTCCTTAGCGAGTTTCCACCATTGCTGGCTATCTTTTACCGTGTTTATTTTCTCCACCAACCTCTCGATTTTTTATACCCTTGCAAAGGGTATTATAAAATTGTGCGGATATTTGTAACGCAACGAGGGGCGCATGACCAAACAAAAAAAATATATATATTCTTGATCAGCATGACGAACTGAGTTGATTTAGCCCTGTCCGTTTGTCCGTCTGTCTGTTTCTATGCTATCTCCTCCGTCAGTTTTAAAGCTATCCTCACCAAACTTTGCACGAAGTCTTCTGGTACATATACGCTGCACATTTGTCGGAACCGGCCGGATCGGATGACTATAGCATATAGCAGCCATAGGACCGATCGGTTAAAAAACTAGCCTTAAAGAGAAAAACTTTTTTGTTTTTAATGGAATCGCCTCCAAAGTACGTATTTCTTAGTTTACTATCCATTCCCATGATTTCACAAAGTTTGGTTGAAATCGGATGACTATAGCATATAGCTGCCATAGGAACGATCGGTCGAAAAACTAGTTCTTAGTGAGAAAACTTTTTGTTTGTAATGAAAACGTCCTTATCATTGGCATACACTTATTGTATACATTTTACACATTTCTACAAAGTTTGGTCGAAATCGGATGACTATAGCATATAGCTCCCATAGGAACGATCGGTCGAAAAAGTAGTTTTAGTTAGAAAAACTTTTTTGTTTTTAATGAAAACTTGCTTATCATTGGCATACAATTATTTGATATACTTTTACACATTTCTACAAAGTTGGTCGAAATCGAATGACTCTAGCATATAGCTGCAGTAAAAATGATCGGTCGAAAAATTAGTTCTAGTGCGAAAAACTTTTTTGTTTTAAGGCCCTATTCTCCTTCAGCTTGCTGTTTTTGGACCTTTTTTGAAAAAATTCTCATTTAAAAACGCAAAAAGATATTTGAATTTTGTTTATTTTATTGAATTAGTAATGAATGAAAGAAAATAAAAAAAAATTTTCGCCGCGATATAGGGGCTGTCCATAGATGATGGCACCGTCAAAGTTGGCCCTCAAAAAAAAAAAAGCATGGTGCTGGCGGCCACGATTCCGCCAGTTCTACTGAACCGATTTGGAGAAAACAAAGTTTAATCGACGTAGAATTGTCACCATTCTGGCCCGTAGTAAAATAAAAATTTTGCGATTTTTTTGACAAAATGGCGGCCACTTGAAATTGACAAATCGAATTTGGACCCATTTTTTTGTAGTTTAGTGTAGTTTTATTTTACTACGGGCCATAATGGTGACAATTCTACGTCGATTAAACTTTGTTTCATCCAAATCGGTTCAGTAGAACTGGCGGAATCGTGGCCGCCAGCTCGAAAAACGTGGTTTCGAGATAAACGCGCTTTAAGTTTGCAGTTGCTCGGGAATTTAGGTCACATTGGGTCACTAAAAGGACTATATCTCCTAAACTAATTCGATTTTTCGAAAATCCTTTTGGGGGGATATTTTTGAATATCCAAGCTATAAATAAATGCAAAAAAAAAAAAGTCGAAAAAAATTGTTTGCTGAAAGAGAATAGGGCCTTAAATGGAATCGCCTCCAAATTTCGATATTAACAGTGTATTATGTTTTTCCATGATTTCACCAAGTTTGGGCGAAGTCAGATATCTATATAGTATAGATCCCATAGAAAAGTAAGGTCCAAAAAGTAGTCTTCGCTATAAAAATTTCTTTGTTTTCAATGGAAGCTGCAAGGGTATACAAAACTTTAACTTTCCTCTATTTTTGGCATTTCCAATTGAACCATGGCTGTTTTTTGTTTATACGTCAGTTGTTAGTTAATATTTCTAGGCTGACATTTCCCTCTTGCCTGAGTCCAATTTTCGTTGAAACGCTTCTTTCTGTGAAGGAATCCATGCGACTTTTCTGGGCAGCGTTAGTCGATTTTCTTGTCCGATAGTCTTAATGGTGAGCTGTAACGCAATTGGTAAATGATCTGACCATATCTTTTCTTGTACCTCAAACTTGTTGACTAGATGAAGGGCATCATGCGATATCGCACACAGGTCATTTACTGAACACAAAAGTATATTTTTCATTTTCATCACCAAATGTCCTTCCGTTTATCACAGTAAGTCCATAATCATCACAAAATTTCAAAAAAGTTGTGCCCTTTGAGTTTATTAATTTATCCTGTGATTTTCGGCTTTCCAGTCCCATCGGAAAGGTTGATAACAAAGCTTCCTCCAGTGGTTGTTGCAGTTCTCCTATTCCTCCTATGATGATTTACTGCTCCGAAATCGGCATTCTGGAACTGCCTCTGATATACTCGGTTATTTAAAGGGGTCCTTTTTTTGACTCTTTTTGAAAAAATTTGCTTATTTGAAACAAAAATAAATGAAAAACTCTTTTTAGAGATTTATTGTATTACCAAAGGTTCCAAAAAAATTTGACCTCGATACGAGGGCTGCAAATAGAGTCAAAGTTGGTCGTGAAAAAAAGGTGTCGTCACTGGCGGCCACGATCTCCTGGTCTCCGAGCATCCGAAATGAAAAAACGGGGCTATAATCAGAAGTCTTCTCAAACTTAATTTTGAATTTTTTTGACAAATTTGGAAAAATACGGGCTTTTAGTTTAGTGTAAAAGAGGAAAAATTTTTTTAATTATTTTAAGCTTGATTGCCTTTACACTTAAAACTAATTTTTTCGATTATCCTTTGGGCGGATGATATTTAAAAATGAAAAAAAGTCGAAAAAAGGCGTTTCAATGAGAAGGACCCTGTGGAAACTGAATCTTGCATAAGTGTATGCTATACTTAACCGATTTAAAGTTTTAATTATGAACTCTCACGTAAAGAATTTTGTAAAAACTATAAATTTTTTAATGAAATTCCTTAACATTCGAGTGCATCAGACATAAGTGGATGTTGTGACTAATGCAGGCATGGATTAAAAATAATTAATGCCAATAACTTCATCATCATCATCTCAAAGTAATTACTCCTAAACGTCAGCAGGCATTCTGCCAGTTTAATTCGATATTTAATTATGCAAACTGTCGCCTAGACGCACACACACACACATTCACACACACATTCACAATTCCCATTCACGTGCTAAAAAATAATCACAAGAATTAATTGTGGTGTTTCGAGTCACAGTCAACGGCAAGGGAATATCGTAAACGCTTACGTGATTCGGCCTGCGTCGACGTTGACGCCGACGTTGCCTTTGTACGTTTTGGTTTTGCTTTTTAAGTTGTTAGCTGCATTCGAGAACTCAGTCAGAAACGAACTGTTACGAGTGATGGAAGAGTCCGAACCGGTGGCTGCCACATAACAACAAAAAAACATAAAAACACAACCAATTCCACACAAAAAATAACAAAAAACACAAAAAATAAAACAACAACAAAACGCAACAATCAAACAACAAGTGAAGTTTTTGTTTGGGTTTAGTTTTCTTTCAATTTTTTTGGTTTTTTCTTTAGTGGTTGTTGTTGTTGTTGCTAATTTTGTTGCTAGTTAATTGCCCAAATTAAATGTTTAAATCTCTGTTGTTGTTGTTGTTGTTATTGTCAGTGCTAAATAAAAACTATTTTTGATACGAAAAAAGAAACTTGAATGTTTTTTTTTTGTTTGAGTGCGCCATTTTGTCTGTGTGTGAGTGTGTGTCTGTGTGCGAGCTTCCATTCAAAGAAGCAGAAGAGCAAATCAACTCCCGTTTCCGGCATTCGCAACAACAAATTTTTGGCCAAGGCAGGCGAAACGCAATAACGCGCGCGCAACAGACAACCGCCCCCCCAAATCCCCAACACCTCGCCCACGCCACGACTTAAGCCAACACGGGGGACAGGACACGACGACGACGAAGTGCGTAACAAAACAAAACCGAAAAGAAGAAACCCATAAACGTAAGTGACATCAGCTACCTTTTTCTAACAATCAAAACTTGGGCCCTGCTCAAGTTACACAAAGACACACACACACACACACATTTCTTGGTCTTCCACCTTAGAAAGACATTGGGAATTGCTTTTGTTGTTACCTTCGCCCAAGTCAACCCATAGAAATGCAACAATACAGCAACAACAACAACAACACAACAACTAAAAAAGAAATGTTAATTGCACAAGAAAGCTAGAAAAAACCGCACAACTAACAAAACCAAAGAATAGCACTACCAACAAGCCAAAACTGGGTCATCAATGCTATCAAAGTAGGTTAAGCCAGGCCAAATCCAAAAACGCAGGAAGAGAGAAAGGAACCTAAGATTGTAGCTACTTGTAATATTTTCTTTGAAGTATTCACGGGGAAATGCTTAAGAAACTGCGAAAAACCGCTCCAAATAGCGAATCATTACCTAAAAACGGGGAATTCCTGTGCTCCTTTCATCCCCTTTCGTGTATTACCTTAAGCCCTATGAAGTAATTAGCCTGAAAGCTTCTCTTTCAGACTTAAGAAAAAAAAACACTATTTTAACCAAGACAAAAAACCGGTCTAGGACCATACCTTAAAGAACCGTTTTCTTTTTGGTACTTTTGAACTGATCCAAGAACCGCACTTTCTATTTTAAAGCATCTTCCAAACCTGAACCCAACCCATCTTGGTCTTTTTTTGGGTCCCTCGAACCAGGCCTTAAAACGAACCTCTTAAATGTTTAACCTCCCGAACCAAAACCCCAACTAGAACCCCTGTCTGCAAAAAAAACGGTTCGGTTTTTAGGAACTTTTATTGCTTTGTTAATATTATAAATGGAAAAACAACTTTTTAATAAGAATTAATTCAAAATGGAAATTCAATGATAGGCAACAGGGTCCAGCACTTTGATGGATTGATGGTGATTCTACACGAATCTGATTCAACTAGAAATGCTCCATCACGTCTAGATGTTTAGTAATTTGAGTTTAAGGTGGCGTAAAATGCCTATTTTGACAGTTTTTAGGAAACCTTAGCTATTGTCTATACTCTCCTTGATATTATCGTAAATTACTATTTCTTAGCTTTCTAATAAACTATCCCAAATATTTCTGCGATTTTTTGATGCGAAGATATTTTACCATGAATACATGTGCTCAAAATGATCACATTTTGTGCAGCCTGAAAGTATGCAATTGTTGTTGTTGAAAATTCTCTTAAGAATTCAATACAAATGACTAGCCAACTATAGTAATTTTACGTGGCACATTTTTGTGCAGTAGACAATTGATTAATTTTAAATACATGTTTTCAAAATGGCATATCTTCGCTTTATTTTTTATTTTTCTAGTTTATAGCTACCTTCACCACTTACATTGACTCCTTACGTGGCAATTGAAATATCGCTTATAAGCAGGCAAGCTACAGTTATAAATTTAATTTACTTAATTTCTACGGTTGGTACCAAAAAAAAATTTACTAATTTAAACGTTTCCGCTATTTTTTAAAACGGTTGAACCTGAAAGAACCTGGAACGTTTGTTACAAGAAGAGTTTTGGTTTTTATTTTAACTTAGCAATAATTTAATTTTAAATATTAGAGAGTTATTCGCTAAACTAGAAATTACGACATAAGCAAACATGTTAACCCAAATTGCCCAAACCTGATGCCAAGATTAGCACCTTTTTTCGATTTTCGATTTTAGCGACTATTTTAAGAATGTCGGATTCCTGATCAATTGTAGTTGTTTTGCTTATATCCACGAGAATCATAGACACTGCGCATAACACCAACCAAAGCAAATCACAAATGCAACTTATTTTGTCTTACCTCTTTACGCTTTCTCAAATGCTTATGGCAAAGCTGAAGCAAAAACAAATGTGTATATGGTGGTCGATTAGAATGATTTGGTTTGAAAAAAAAGGGAGCTGTGATTTGAAAGCCATAAGCTAGCTCTGGGCACCTCTGATTTGTATTAAGGGGGTCTTCTCATTGACAACTTTTTTTTTTCGACTTTTTTTTTTGCATTTATTTATAGCTTGACATTCAAAAATATCCCCCAAAAGGATTTTCGAAAACTCGAATTAGTTTAGAGATATAGTCTTTTAGTGACCCAATGTGACCTAAATTCCCAAGCAACTGCAAACTTAAGGGGCTTCTCATTGAGCAACTTTTTTTAAACCCTCGTATTTTGACCTATGCGTTAAGTTTTCCCGGTTCTACCGGACCGATTTTGATGAAACAAAGTGAATTCGACGGAGAATTGTCAGCTCTTTAAAACTGCATTTAAACATTTTTGATTTTTTTTTTTCCAAAAAATTACTTCAAACTTTAAACGCGTTTATCTCGAAACCACGTTTTTCGAACTGGTGGCCATGATATCTCCAGTTCAACTGAACCGATTTTCATGAAACAAAGTGGAATCGACGCAGAATTGTCACCATTCTCGGCTGAACTCTCGACCATAATTTTAAAAATTTTTTACTATTTTTTTTACACTAAACTACAAAAAAAAGCCCGAAATTGTATTTTTTTGAATGGCCGCCATTTTGTCAAAAAAATCACAAAATTAAGTTTGAGGTTCACCCGAGAATTACATCTATACTGATTATAACCCCGTTTTTTTTTTTCATTTCTGACGCTCCGAGACCCGGAATCGTGGCCGCCGTGACGACACACCTTTTTTTCACCACCAACTTTGAAGTCTCATTACTTTTTGAACAGCCCTCGTATCGAGGCAAAAAAAATTTTTTATTTACTTTGAACCTTTGTAATACAATAAATAAAAAAAGTTTTCAATTATTCTTTGCGTTTTCAAATAAGAATTTTAAAAAGGGTCCAAAAACGGGTTTTGAATGAGAAGACCCCCTTAAAGAATGCCTAGATCCAGACCTGGTCGAAATGCGCGGGGCTCGGGGGTTTTTCTCATGTTGTACATAGTTTACTTAAGTTTTCAGCAAAAATCCGGGCCTGGGGGCAAAACCCCCTCACGACGGGCTTGCCTAGATCAAAAAGAACTCCTACCAGTTTCCCCACCCGACAATTTCGCACTGAAAGTTTCAAAATCAAAGTCCGCTTTTTGTTAAAGATGCGGGTTTTAAGTGGACATTTGTTGTTACGATAGTTTCTCTAAATTCGAACTGCTTTTTTCTTAAAGATGGAGGTTTCAAACGAAAAAGACTCCGTTTTCGATCTGTTTTTGACCCGTTTTCGTTATCGAGAAAGTGTCGAGAACGGATCCGGAAAACGTGTATCGAAAACTTGCGTTTTGCTGCCAAAACTGAGCGACACGTAATACTTTTTCAGACCGAAAAACGGAACACGCCTCGATATTCTGTAAGAGAAAACTTAGAAAATGTGGAAAACGGATCCGTTTTTGAGGTCGATTGTCGGGGTAATTTTTAGTCAATTGAGTGAATGGTGAACTGGCTATTTTGACTTGGGTTCATGTGTAAAAACTTTGTCTTAATGTAGCTTGTCCAGTAGAGTCTTCATTTGTCATCTATCAAATCTTTATGATAATCCTTTTAGTTGTCCATGCAAACTTCGTTGCTGAACTATCGTTAACAGATGAAGCAAATCTAAAAAAAAAGAATAGCAAAATGATTGTGTTCAATTTAAGGCTACGCGATACAAAGCTTTTTGTTCTCCGCTCGGAACTTAAATACAGAGTGCGCAGAAGTATGCCCATCTCGGGAACACCCCACATATAGCATTTCCAAATGTTTGGCGCACACTTGAGCCTTGTTAATGGTCATCGCAAATGCATAAACTGGAACTGCTAATCGGCTGAAGTCAAGAGGATGCGTTGAATTAGGCATTCTTCTCCCTTGAACGGCCCCTTCAAAAAGTCCTTGCCCCTCTCAAATTGTTTATTAGCTTCGTCACAATCATTCATTCCATTTCAAAATGATGAAAGTTCAAACTTTAAGACGCAAAATGATGAGGCGGAATCCAAAAAGTTTTAGAATTGTACTAAATTAAAGACTTCGTTATCGTCTTTAACTTGATCGAGCTATGTATGTGTATGACGCAATTGTCCCGGAAATCGTAGTTACAATAATTTTGACTTGCATAGATTACAAAAACTGTTAACACTTTTGTCAAGTGACCAGCCTCTGTGAAAAACAAAAACAAGCACAGCGCTAACTAAAGACAAAAACACTTTTTCTCGCATTCTAAAAGACAACACATCAGTTGGTTTTGTGTTGTAAAATATTTGTACCACTCGATACTTTTTTTGATTTTCATATATTGCTAGAAGTAAAGATTTTTGGATACCTTAAATTTGTGAATTCAGGAACGGTTTGGATATGCTAAGCTCGATTCAAGATCTTTAAAAGCTCAACTAAACTTGATGCGATAAATAAATTTTTTATTTGGAACGAATAATGCTTGAGTAAAGAACTTTGATTTAAAACAAAAAACCAAACATACTTAATTTAAGGCTTTAAGAGCTTATTAGTTTTTGACTTGAAACTATAACAGATAGTACCAGTCTCTTTTTGCCTACATAACTTTAAGTATTAAGAATGAAATGATCTTCATTTTATACTTTTTTCTTGAATCAAGAATTTGATTACTTATTTTTTAGTTTTAACCGTCAAAATCGAATTTCAAAACGATTTGTACTTAAAGTATACAGAAATTGAACTAAGAACTTGCTTTTCTAAATTTTTGGGCTAACTGTAGTAGGAAATGTTCTGGATTCAAGAACGCTTGCTTTCATTTCAATAATATAAATGGTCGTTTTTCGATTTTTGAATGTTTCTTAGTTAATTTGAGTAAATGCTTCAAAAATGAAACAAAGTTACTGAAATCTTAAGCATGAGAATTCAAACTAACAAAATCTTTCAAAAAATACAAAAATGTAACTTTGAGAGTCTGTTTCTCCATCATATTTTTTTCGGATTCAGCTTCAGCACTTTTGTTTCTTGTCCCTTACTTTTTGAACACACCTCGTCTGTGTGCTCAAATCAATTTGTTATCGATCAAATCAATCTTCGAAATTCATTTAGACCAAAAATTTGTACCCAAAAAATATGTGAAATGGGGTTGCAAAAATTTCTAATGGTGGTGAGTTGAACCAAACCAAACTAGCTGTCCATTCATTGAGTGGGTGACACGCTACTTGGGTGGTGATGGTGGTGGTGGGTTAAGCCAAAACAGAAAAAAAATATCTGCATATTCTGGCGCATATTAACTAATGAGCCGACGACCTCGCCTATGGCCGGCCGTTGAGGGTGGTTGGTTGGCCAACCCTCAACGCCACCGCCCACGCCGCCCCACGTAACAAAAGGAAGGTTGCACCCACACCCCAAAAACGTCAACTTTGGATCACATGGAGAATTGTGTGTTGTTTTCTGTTTATAAGGTCACCCTATTTCTGGCCTGCATCTGTGTCCATCTGCTTGTAGTTCTCATGCTCATTCCCATTTTCATTTCCATTCGCATTTTGTGCTGTTTTTTCTTTCTATACACAATTGCATATCCGGTTCTCAATGTGGGCGCCGTCTCTTGCCACACAGAGAGATCTGCATAGATCAACTTTATGTGTTGTTGTTGTTGTTGCTATTTTGGTGGGTGGGTGCGGTCGTTGGTTCTTGTGTTTGTAATCTGTCATCGGACACTAGGTTGGAGCTGTCATATAGAGGGATCATGGCTTTTTGTTTATAATTTATTAATCATTGACAGATGCAACTTTTCTTTTAAGGGGAAGTAAGAAAAGTTACTCACTTAACCATTTTGTTTCAAGAATTCTGTGCCCCTCTCAAGTGGCTTGTGACGCGTGTGTGGCATATTTTTTGGCCTTGAACAAAAATTTCTGAATTGAGCAGCAACAAGTGGAAATGCGTACAACAGTTTTTAGGCTGAACGCCCGTTTAAAGTTTATGGCAACCAAAACAACACAAAATTGAAAAATTCTCATACAATCTTGATGGATGGAGGAGCATTTCGATTTAGATTTAGATTGAGGAATCGGCGGCTGCTTGAAAATATCTTTAGAGTCATTTGTTTTGATTATGTGCCACACTTTGGCTTTGGCTGCGGGCCAAAATTTGTGGAAATTGCATATTGCAGAATATTTGTTTGGGTTTTATGTATTTATATATATATGGAAAATTCACTAAGCAAGTAAGGTCGTGTGCCATTTTCCCCCCCACACCCACAAATGCGTATCAAAACAAACATAGAAGTCTGGCAGGAAATACACTTAGCCGAATAAGTAAAGAGTAGAAGAAAACTGGTGCCCTCGTAATATTCTCTTATAACCAGGTCAACTTAGCGTATGTTTCATAAAAATTCACCTCACAATAAACAACAACAACCTTTTAATTAACAACTTTGGTTGCTGCTGTTCAAAAGTACCAGTTTTCGAATTTTGAATTTTCGCGGGTTACGTTTAAAACAAAAAAATCCTAGGTTAAATGAAAGTTTAAAAAAATTATTTCCTAATTCGAATTTTGATTTTTTGTGTGGCGTTATGTTGGTACTCATGTCTCTTACTTATGCCGACAAGCTCGGCCATTTTGAATGTTCACTTAATTGTTGACAGCTGCTTTGCTTGCACGTGTTTTGGATCGTCTTCGATTTTTACCTATTCAAAAAAATGGATCAAAGAACCTGTATCAAATTTTGTGTGAAAAACGAAATTAAGTGCGCGGATGCATTCCGAATGTTGACTGTGGCATACGGAGAAGCTACCTTGGACCGAAGCAACGTTTATCGGTGGTACAAAATGTTCTCAGAAGGCCGAGAAGATGTGAACGACGAAGAGCGTGCCGGACGCCCGAGCACTTCAACAACAGACGAAAAAAATTAATGAAGTGGAGAAAATGGTATTGGCCAATCGTCGAATCACCGTTAGAGAAGTTGCTGAGGACCTAAACATATCGATTGGCTCGTGCCATTCGATTTTTATCAATGATTTGGGCATGAGACGGGTCGCCGCGAAATTCGTACCAAAATTGCTCAATTGCGACCAAAAACAGCATCGCATGAACATTGCTAATGAGATGTTAAACTCTGTCCGCGACGACCCAAATTTGCTCCAGAGGGTCATAACTGGTGACGAATCGTGGGTTTATGGTTATGACGTGGAAACCAAAGCTCAATCATCTCAATGGAAGCTGCCGCACGAACCAAGACCGAAAAAAGCGCGCCAAGTTCGGTCGAATGTGAAAGTTTTGCTGACAGTTTTCTTCGATTGCAGGGGCGTGGTGCATCATGAGTTCTTGCCACAGGGAAGAACGGTCAATAAGAAATATTACCTGCAAGTTATGCGCAATTTGCGCGAAGCAATCCGCCAGAAACGCCCGGATTTGTGGAAGAACAAAAATTGGCTTTTGCACCACGATAACGCCCCTGCTCACACATCGTTGCTTGTGCGCGACTTTTTGGCCAAAAACAACACACTAATGATGCCGCAGCCACCGTATTCCCCAGATCTGGCCCCCCTGTGACTTTTTTCTTGTTCCCTAAACTGAAGAGGCCCATGAAAGGACGACGTTACGCTACGCTTGACGAGATAAAGACGGCATCGAAGGAGGAGCTGAACAAGATAAAAAAAATGATTTTTTGAAGTGCTTCGAAGATTGGAAAACCGTTGGCACAAGTGTATAATATCTCATGGGGATTACTTTGAAGGGGACAAAATAGATATTCATGAATAAATAAATAATTTTTGAAAAAAAACAAAATTCGCGATACTTTTTGAACACACCTCGTAGTGCAAATTATGCCTGTAAGACAATAGTGTGATGGCCTAAAAAAATTTTTGTATTTATACATGTTTCCAGAATATACAGTGAAATTTTTGAAGAAAAAAATTAAATATTTTTTAAGTTATAGACGATCTCCAACGGCTCGGAAAAAAAAGGTCCTTCACTGCTGCAGTGATTCCGGCCTTCTCCGTGGATGAAATTTAAAAAAAAAATTCTCGTAAACTAGATAATATTGTCTGTACAATGACCTACGATAAAAAAAAATAAAAATTGACAAAGGCGGCGTTTTAAAAAAAATGAATTTTACAAAAGTTTGGTCGTTTTTGGCTAAAATTCGATTTTTGATCAAATCAAAAACCGATAGGTCATCGTCCGGAGAACTAATAGAACATTTTTAAAAATTGATAGTGATCGGATCATTGGTTTTCGAGTAATCACTGCAGCAAATTAAAATGCTGTTTCGAGAAAACGCGTTTAAAGATAAAATGATCGTTCAGCTGCGAGGGTGCTCTTTAAATTGCTATAACTCAAAAACTATTTGAGATATCGATTTGAAATTTTAATATGTTATTTTTAAAGGTGTAATCTACCGAAATATGAAAAAAAATCGAATTTTTAAAAATTTCACACTGTACGCCTGACCAATCAAGGTAAACGCTTGCGGAGCCATTGAAGGCTCCAAAGGTATACTTTTGATCCCAAGCTAATCCCAGTTCCCAGACCACAGCAATGTCGCTCCAAGATATCTAGTCGTCCTCCGGCATATACTGGTGTTCGCGGCCGAGGCGGTGCATTTGAGAGCATGATTTCAAATGGACTTGGATATCGGTCGAATCGCAGGCCAATAACCGATCTTTACCTAAAACAGAACAAATAAACACAACGAACAATTTCAAATTTGTGAGAACAAAATGAAAGGAAAGTAACTGGAAATGCTCGCTTCCCTAAAGTGTTTTTAACAAAATAAATTGGGAGAAAAAATCGAACAAATATCGTCTGTTCATCTGACATAAATTTAAATGAGATTTCCGATTTCAATGTGTGGTTGGTCAACTTGACAGGCAGTTTAACCGAAATTGCGTATCTCATGCTGTATTTGGCGCAACCGGAGGAACAGACTTAACCGCTGCTTGAGCACTGGTTGAAGTTAACCGCGAGCTCAGTGCCGATGGAATTATCGATATACAAACAGCTGGCAACAACACTTGCTTTGTTTATATTATTTTTGCCGCCACAAAATGTTCATGAATAAACGAATTTTTCAACTCCACGCAATGTAAATGGAATTTGAAGAGGCAGAGCAACGAATAAAATATGCCAGAGAGTACAGGAAGAGGCTTAATTATTTACTGATTTGGATGATGCCAAATTTGTTCAACGATTCAGGCTAGCAAAATCAACAACTAAAATAATTCTTGTAGGATTAGCGATCATGTGTCCAAAGTAACAGTTAAAAATTAACTAAAATTGCGATTCAATTTATAAAGACTCGGATTGTTAACATGCATTGCTTTCAGAGACCAAACTCTTGGTGGCGCTGCGTTTCTATGCCAGCGGCAGCTTCCTCATCACTGCAGGCGACTTCAGTGGAGTCAGCGTTCCTTCGGCAAGCCGTGCAGTTTAGCAGTGTCCCACGGCATGGGAATATATTGCAATGGATGTTGGAAAAAATGTGGGAAACAATCAATGGCTTCTTTCAGATAGCCAAGTTTCCAAAGGTTATTGGGGCTATCGACTGCCCCATATCCGCATTCAATCACCTGGGCGAAAATGCAGAAATATTCCGCAACCGTAAGGGGAACTTCTCCATAAATGTGGCTGCAAGGTGGCCAGATCTTCACACGCCACCCCGTGCTTCAAAAACAGCCGCTTAAAATTTAGGCGGCAAAGGCGAATCTCCAAAACCACTAAAAGTGCAAAAGGGGGATGAGGATATCTCTGAATACGGCATTGAAAGTTATAGTAGCCTGCGGTGTCTTGCACAACATAGCGATTCTTGAAAATTATCCCCTGCCTTCGGAAGATGAAGAAGCTCAGCCAGTTGAAGACGCTGATTATGCGGATGAAGCCACAGCAAGCAACACAAATAATAAGGTCCACCAGCAAATGCTCCTCAGCCACCGAAAAGTTTTTCCCTCTAGGTCTTTTTGCACCATCACATTCATTCATCATCGTAATTTTAATTTTATTCAACTTTAATTTTAATCAACAATGACCAGCAATAACCAATATCATAAAAATAAAACAAACCAACACAGCTGATTTGGTCGATTGGTTAAACAGTTTCTGGTCACCCTAATGCAGCGATAGAAATTTATCGAAATCGGATGAAACTGCTGCTGAGAAAACCAAATGACTTGACCGCTTGTCAACTGGAGGAACAAATTTGACCGGCGGTTGGCCAACCGGAACTTTTGAGAAATCGGGCCTA
>JAEIFV010001690.1:0-24567 GCA_018904265.1 Lordiphosa collinella | reverse complement strand
AACTTTATACCGTTGAGGGCTTCCTTTGGCCTCTTCTTTATATGCACGCCAATTGTCCGTTTCGCATTCTGTGTAGGGATTATATTAATATCTTTCCTCCTCTCAGTGATATTGTAGTATGTTCACATATCGAATGCACACTGTAACCAGTTACGCATTCATATTATTCCAAACACATTGTTGCAATTGGCCACTATATTTAAATACAAATACAAATACAAATCAAAGTCCCAAGCAGTTCCTCAAGCATTCGGTAATATGAGCCTTCCTCGAGTGCAATGGGACTGGACAGAGCTGAGTCAGCATATTTGACATGCGCGACGGCCCTTCACCATGTGAACATATACCTCTTCTCCCGCTTTAAAACGTTTATATACATATATACATAAGCACCTCACCTCTCTTTGCCAGCGTCACTGGCAGCGCACGATCATATGAACTCTTGCAATAAATTAAGATCAGTTGGGAATACGGACTTGAGGCAGCACAGACGTGTTGCCCAAACTAAACCAAGAACTTAATTTAAACCAAATAAGAATCGATTCTAATTCATGGCGGATTGACGGTGGGAATACGAATACAAGGGGGGGAATACAAATACATGGCGTACGGTGGGGGGGTGGCAACCCAGGTAATCTTACGAATCTGACGAGGGTCTGAGACCTTGCAACTGAGAATCTGGTGAGTACAGTGAGAGTTGTTGGAAAAATTTTGAAATGAATTGCCAATGTGTTGGCAAAGTCCAAAACTAAAGGTGGTAAAAGAAGAACAATTCAGAAAAAGAATTGCCCACCTACAAAAACTCCTAAATGGCACTGTTCCTCCACCGTGGATACAGCTGCTAAATTAAATATTGAACTACAATTCCTCAAAGAGGAAAAACAAAACCACAACGCTCCACTGGTACCACCAGCACTTACAAATAAAACGAAAACTACTTACTCTCAACCCCAAAGAAAACCACTACCAAGATGAAGAAGGAATGTCCAGCGGATTGTAAGGCCCGTTCGATTCACCCCACTGCCACTACACATGCACCCTAAAGAAAGTGCAAGCCTGTGCGACCAAAGCACCGGCACCGCCTGAGCTCATAGGCCACGGACATCAGCAGCAGCCTGTGAAGTCCGGCACCGGCATCGCCTACACCAAAGGCTCAGGACAACAGCAGCAGCTAGAAGGAAGATATCAAGCCGAATTAATTTGAGTAAAATAAGTTGAAATTTTTTTAAACATAGGAAATGAAATTAATGATTGTAAAAACATTGTTAACTGGTGCTGCTACAGTGGCGCTAGAGAAGCTTAAGCCCGTAAAGCTTTTTGCGAAAATTAGGTAGGAAAATGTAAACCGTCAAAATGGTAAAACCTTTCTCTCCACCTACCGAGGTGTATTAGGATCGTGTGTCTTATACATACGAGTTTTTAGCCATTTGGGCAAAAAGTAAAAAAGTTAAAAAAAAACAATTTTATAAGTTTATTTCAATGAAATAATTTAAAAAAAAAAAATTTAAGATAAAAACAAAACTAATTTGTTCTTAAATTGTTGCCTAAACGATCATTTCAGTTTAATTCCAAAAAACTGGACATCCCCATTGACTTTACTTAAATCTTGGCCCAAGATGGGTCTAATAGATACTAAGACGGTAGATTCTACCGCAAATGTTATAAACAAAATCGAGGTAATATCCCTCATATAGAATTGATTTCAGTTTTATTGATAGTTATTGTAGTATTGATGTGCATAGCATCGGTATAAAATATACCGAATGCACAACAAATGTATTAAGAAAAGTATATTAGCAGGGCAAACGACCTAGATAAACCTTACAACAAAACAATGAATTTAGGAAGAAACCTAGTTATTAAAGTGTGCATTATAAGAAAACAATAAAAGTTAGCAGAGGCTCAACGAGCATGATAATACCATTCATATGGAATGGAATAAAATAGTTGAACTTATCAAACAAAATAGAGTTGATAACCTGCAAATCTCTCAATAAAGTAGTCATTTAAAAAAAAAATAGATTTTAAAAAAAAAAAGATAAAAAATAAATAAAAACCAGATTAAAGTTCACTTTGGACAAAGCGTCAGATGTTCTCAACGTCTAACGTAGAAAATCTAATATATCAAATAGGCATAAACTATTGTTTTGCCCTACATCACTAGATTTTCCACAACATTCATAAATCGGTAATAATCGACATATTCTGTGCATAATACATTTCCGAAAGCTTCGCTCTTTATTCTCTACAATCTTGCCCTTATTTAGCTTTAAGTGCTTTTTTTTGAACTCCCTTCTGATCACCAACGCTGCGAGCAGGGGCGTAGCTGGTCATTTGACCAATAAAGTACCCCTAACGGATCAGAAGGCGTTCAATTTAAACTTTATTTTCCTTTTCACCATTTTCTTGATGTATTATATTGTAACTGTGTCTAGAAGACGTTGATGCAATTAAAATAAAATAAATAATAATGAAAATAATAATAAATATTGCAAAATTTGCAAATTTTTGATTTGAGCCTGAATTATTGTGACGATTTGATAAACGGCAATTGTAGACGGGTAAATAGGAAGTATTAACCAAAGGGTCAAAAAAGTTACGAAATTTGCAAAATATTAATGATTTTAGATTATCAAGAAGACGTGTATTTAGAGAAAAAGATCGAACTGTCCAAAATGTTTATACCGACATGCAGCCTGCACTAGATTGAATATAATCGGTCTCTTAAGAATCATAAGAACCCGGGCGACGCCGGGTATTCAGCTAGTTTAATATATGTACGAGTATAAATTAGTTTACACAAACATTTCTTATTTCGTCCTGATTTCTCATTAAAAATTTCAAACTATAATAATTATGGGGGATAGGACTTGTTGCTAAATAGTCTGTTATTTCATTGCAGATTACTTATGCTGACAAGTTCAAGCTGCTCACAACCTCCAGTCTACTCAAAAGAAGGCTAGACATTCCCCGGGTAGCTAAATTAGATCTGATTTAGTGAGCTAATGATAGAAGGCACTCTCTTTCTCTCTCTTTTTTTAAATAATGAAATAAACTAGTAAACATCGCCTAACCGCAAGGGTATAAAAACTTCGGCTTAGCCGAAGTTAACTTTCCCTTATTTTACGAGCCCTGAATTAAACTGAAATATATACTTCAGAGATGCTTCCTTACAAACATCTGGACAATTTTATAATACCCTCTGCAAGGGTATAAAAAGTTACAAATTTACATTTTGTAACATTCCACTATAGAAAATTTTTCAATTTTTCAGGCGTTAATTAATACTTGGCTCGCCCTGTGGTCGAAATTCGACCATCGAACAAAGTAACACTTAACATTAAAGGATGCACACTTTTAGGTCTAAAATAATATGTAAAAAAGTCTTAAATTAGCATACTTTTTGGTCCAAAAATAGTTGTATCTGAATCGGTTTGATATCCTGGAAAGCCTGATTAGCATATATTCCAATTTGAACAGTCAGCCAACATTTGGTTAACTAACTTGGCATAGTTTGGTCTTTTTAATACTACCCAGAAAGCTATAAACATCGTTTCGTTCTTTTCTTGATGTTTTGTTAAAGTTTTCAAGGCATTTCTTTATTTTTTAAGCCGACAGCCTGGGAAATGTTGCTTGAGGATGGCTCCAAAGAAAGTGTGAAGAGACAAAATATATACATTTTTGAAACGGATTTTGTAGAGCAGTGATAGTGTCTGACCCTACCACAGGCAATTAATCCATAGATTCGATGTATTTACGATTCAATGTAACACCGATTCGATCTCAAGATCACAGCACAGTCTCCAATTGTGCTCGGTGTATTTAAATTTGATTAGTGAATTTGCCATCTAATTGTATGTTTCCTTATAAAGTACCATTCCTGTCATCTCATAGAATTTCCCAAACAATACTGACTATTTTCGCACTAATTTTTTTTAGTCAATTGAATTAAATGTCACCGTATGTATCTTTGATTCGCTATAAAACAATAAATAATTGCAATACAATTTTGTTTGCTCTTAATAATACTTAATTCCAACATTACTATGCTAGAAAGGAAGACGAACATATCAATAGGATTAACAATATAAAAAATGTTTAAGAAAATTAATTATTGTTTACGCTCCAAATTACAATTTTTTAGCAACACTTGCCTCGCACAAAAATTTCTTGTCAATTGGATTTCAGTTAGACCAGCAACTGTAAATCTGCTTAAAACAAAAACCAAATATGCGCAGAAGCTTTTTTCCCGTTGATCGTCTCTTCACAGAGAGCGCACTGAGAGCCTCTCTCTCTGTTTACAAATCTCAAAATACAACTGAGCAAAGCACACAGTGAGTGTTGGCCTGTTGCTGTTGTTGTTTGAAACAAAAACAATGCGTTGGTCTGCTGACCTATCTGTGTAAATTGTGTGTGTGTTGGTACAACTTGAAATTCGATCTAAAACAATAAATAATTGCAATCATTTTTTGCAATAGCGGGGTCTAAAAACTCATACGAACATATGGTATAAATTTTGGGTTAATTGAATTTGTTTTACTATGCTAAAAAGGGGCCGTACATTCGTATGAACATTTTTTAGAGTATTAATATACGAGGGCCGTCCCAGAAATGGCCGACCTAGCCCAGTAGTGATGGAAAATGTTTACAAAAAATATTAAAAAGGGGAAGTACCGACTATTAAAAGCTCAAGTTTGATGTTTGGTGCCTTTACCTTGCACAGTTTTTTTGGTCGATTTTAATAGAGAACGCTTGTTATTGATTTGCAAACATGGACAAAATTGGTCATCGTTATGTGATACAATACTTTCATATAAAACGGTCTTAGTCCAACCAATATTAAAAAGGAGCTGGATTCTACCTTACGTAATTCAGCTCCCTCGTTTACAACAATAAAATATTGGGTGGCTGAGTTTAAGCGAGGTCGTTTGAGCTGCGAAGATGAATATCGTAATGGGCGTCCAAATGAGGTGACCACTTCAGAAATGGTGGCCAAAATTGAAAAATAGGGGAAAGTTAACTTCGGCTCGGCCGAAGTTTTGTATACCCTTGCAGCTTCCATTGAAAACTAAAAAGTTTTTCTAACTAAGACTACTTTTTTGACCTTATTTTTCTATGGGATCGATACTATATAGATGTCTGATTTCGACTGTTCAGGCGAGAAACTCAAGTGGAACAATGGGATCGGGAATGTAGGTTTAAGGTATTCTTCACATATGCAAATAAGGTCACACTACTCTATGTACACTTGGCGAGCAGACCGAACACAGAACAATAAACTGAAGTACATTTTTTATAACGTGAAAATTCACCAACCGAGCCTTCGTTATTTTGTGCGCGCAGCTATCCAGCCTCCTCCGTTCATTTTGGTCTAACGATCCAGATTTATAATCAACCCCCCTACGCATCGCTGGATTAGTTGCAAGTTGAGTAAGCGAAGGCACATACATACGTACATACATACGTTCCAGACATACATATGTACTTGTCATTGCCGCCAAATTATTAATTTATTAATTAGCACAACACCTGCATCCACATTTCTCCATACTTCCATACGTCTTCAGTGCATGTGCTAAACATTTCCACAAATAAAACAACCTTTATTTAATTCCTACTAACACACATATACACGTCCATACACATACACGGCTGCATCCAGTACATATAGTCACACCTCCATATACATGTACAAGTTTTTGCCGCCAAATTAATTTTGGACAGCTGCATCATCTCATACAAACACACATACAAACACACATTCATCCACACAACTCTACAAATTCATCCACACAACTATACAAGTTCAAACACACATTCATCCATCCATCGCCACATTGCCAAATTAAATACAACTTAAAATACATATATATAATCATATTTAGGAGGCCTGCCGTTTACACGACGCTATCTACGTGATCATATCTACACCAGCCATCCAAACGTTTGAAGCGTACATACAAACAACAAATAAATTAATAAGACAACACAATAATTTCCAATAAAATCCGATAAACAAAATAAAATATAAATATAAATAAAGGGAAATATCAAAATAACTCCTTGGTGTTATCGCATTTATTTATACACAAATTGTTGTCCAATTACCGTGAAGCGATCATTTATGAGAAACGCTCCTTCTCGCACCCCTTTAAAAATTTCAAACAGATTTGAGACAATTTAAGTTTAAAAATAACCCGAGTATAGCTTTCCGTTGCCTTAGATTGCGTACCCTTCGGTGAAAAATCCTTTTAAATACCAGTCGCCTCTAGGGTCCGGTCTCGAGTCGTTTACTGATATCAGCTTAGCATTAGAATAGTTTTCCCAGGCGAAAAAAATCAATTGGCAGTGCCCGCCGACCATAATGCGAAGGGAGGATCCGGTCCTATTACGCCAAGAGACGGCACTCCAACAAGATCCGTTGGGCGAGTAACCCGATCAGTCTCGCAGCCCAATCAACCCACAGGCCCAATGGCACTAAACAATTTTATTGCCGTCAGCGATCGGCTTAGTCAATTTGAGGCTAGAATTAATACGCCAGTTGCTGAAGAGGTGACTTTGTTCACACTCAAGGTCCGTCGGGATCAGATTTTGTCCTTGTGGAACAAGGTCGAAAAGGAGTACGAGGGCTGTTTCGCAGATTTAAATGCCCAGGCTGGCATAGAGTACCTTCCGATCGTAGAAGCCAAATACAATTATTGTTATTCCGTATACGAGCGAGCAACAGCGACTTTGAGTGAACAAATAGAGCAGACTTCGACCCTAGTAAGACAGACGATACAAGCTCCTACAATTTCTCCTTCCCCAAGAGGTTGTAATCTTCCACCGTGCGACACAGAGGTTTTCCATGGAGACTACCTGCTATGGCTATCTTTTCGCGATCTCTTTACAGCCATATATGTTAATAATCCTAGGCTAAGTCCGGTCGAGAAATTATTTCACCTTAATGCCAAGACCAGTGGTGAAGCCAAAACTATCGTCGCAAAGTCTCCACTTACCAATGAGGGCTTTGCATCCGCATGGGGAGCACTGCACGATAGGTTCGAGAATAAGCGGCTATTAGTAAACAGCCAACTCAAAATCCTATTTAATCTACCTGAGGTGGGCTACGAATCTGGAACCGCCCTAAAAAATCTCCAAAGCACCATCCAGGGCTGTTTACTCGGGCTTGAGCATTCCAGCATTTCGATTGAAAATTGGGATTGCCTTCTCGTATTCCTTTGCTCTTCCAAACTCCCTAAATTGACTTTGTCCTTATGGGAGCAGTCGCTATCGAATAAGGCAGAGATTCCATCATGGCAGGAGATGAACAATTTCCTAAGCGAGCGGTACCGGACCCTAGAGGCGATTGAAGATGTTAAGCCAACATCAAGCGCCCAGGCGATTGTGAGACATGCTCAAAGCAAACCTCCATCCAATAGAGTTAACTCCTTTAAGGCAAAGGTGACGGTAAAGCCTAGAACATGCGATATTTGCTCCCAAGAAGATAATCCCGTTCGGCTGTGTCCTAATTTTCTTCAAATGCCTGTTAGTGAACGAAATATTTACATCCGCAATAAAAAATTATGTTTAAACTGCTTCGCCAGAGGGCATCAAATGCGTGAGTGTCCAAGCGCTCATAGTTGTTTCACTTGCAAAGCGCGGCATTACACACTACTCCATCGAAATGACACAATTTCAACAACTGCAACTCCAATTGCAACGACTTCAAATTCAAATAGTAATATACAGTCCACTTCCTCTCATGAAAACTTACAAGTAAACACCTACTATGCTTCCAATAACCAAGGAGTGCTGTTGGGTACTGCTCTGGTAAATATAAGCCACCTGGGTGTCAATTATAAGGCGCGTGCTCTTATTGACTCAGGATCCGAAGCCACATTTATATCTGAACGGCTTTTCAATACCATCAAGCTACCTTTCCAAGCCATTCATGCCCAGGTCTCTGGTCTGAGTCAGACGATTTCGGCTCAACCACGCAAACTGTGCCATTTCCAGTTAGTTCCCTTAAACAAGCCGAGGTTACAGGTAGAGACGTCTGCATATGTTCTTCCGAAGCTGGCCGGAAATTTACCGTCTTGCATGACCCTGGATTCAGTTTTGAGAGATCTGCAGTTAGCAGATCCTTCGTTTTCAAAAAGTTCCCCGATTGATATTTTAATCGGTGCCGACATCCTTCCATCAATCCTCCTGAGTAGTTTCCAATCCAAAATTTGTGGTACACTTGTTGGACAGGAAATTTTTTTTTTGGCTGGATCTTCCGGCCAGTACCAGCTTCCACAGGCAAAAGAATTTCATCCTTTTCTACTCAAGTCACAGTTTCTACCGAAGAAACGCTTGAAGAACTGTTCACAAGATTTTGGGTACAAGAAGAACTTACAACCAAGGTGGCAAATGAGTCCGATACGGTGTGTGAGCGAAACTTTGTACAGACGACACAGCGTGATGAAAACGGAAGATATATTGTATCTCTTCCATTCCGTGATCCAGAGAATGTTCAGTTGGGCCACTCAAGATCGATAGCGTTAGCGCAATATTTAAGGGTCGAAAATCGACTGAAAAGAGACGCCTCCTTAAAAAAGCAATACGACACAGTAATCCAAGAATACTTGGATTTGGGCCACATGGAACAGGTTACAGCAGACGCCAATTTAAAGCATTTTTATCTTCCTCACCATGCTGTGTTTAAGCCCGATAGCACAACTACAAGTGTACGCGTTGTTTTTAATGCTTCCAGCAAGTCTACAAATGGGCTTCAATCAGACTTAACGATTCAGATTTTAAAGTGGCGCTTTTTCGAGTTTGTGTTTAACGCCGACATTACTAAAATGTACCGGCAAACCCGTATCAACCCAAAACATACTCCATTCCAAAGAATACTGTTCCGCAATGCTAATGGGGAGCTGTGCGACTATGAGTTGAACACGGTCACGTTCGGTGTAAATTGTGCACCCTTTCTAGCCATCCGTGTATTGCAACAGCTTGCGAGTGATATCCAGCTCGAATGTCCCCGAGCTAGTGAGGTCCTCAGCGAGTTTATGTATGTTGACGACGTACTGGCTGGGGCTCACTCAGAAGAAGAAGCCTTGTCTATTTCGCGAGCTCCGGGAGGGCTCTGAGCGCGGCAGGGTTTCCCTTTTGCGAAAATGGACATCCAATAAAAAGAGCCTGCTTAGAGGTATCCCTAGTGATCACTTACTACGGGCAGATTTCCTTGAAATTGACGATGCTAGTACCGCTTCTCCGGAAGGCAGGAACTCTCCTGTGGTTATGGGGGCGTATGTAGTGAGGTAAAGTTGCTGATCGGTTTAACATGGAAAACCCAGCGCGATCCTGGCTTACTGCGTCCCAAGTCGACTCACACCTCCCCGTGGTAGCCCCTGGTAACAGAGCAATGCATCCGCAAAGCTGCTGGCTAACGTGAGCGGCGACCCTCTCCCTGGGGTCAAACAGGGGGCGTCGCATCGGGCTTGGCACCCGATAGGCGTATCCCCACCCGCCAATGAAAACTAACACAATGCCTCGGATACGGACCCCCCCCGACGACGACCCACGCAAACGTTTTAAGGACCACGATTTGAGGATATGCACCTGGAATGTAAGCACCCTCAATAGAGAGCGCGCGGATTCCAAGCTGGTGGATGTCCTCGAGGAACATTCGGCGGACATTACCGCACTTCAGGAAATAAGATGGACTGGACAGGGGTGCAGGAGGATAACATCCGAAACCAACGCCCCATGGGAGATCTACTACAGTGGACATGATTCGAAGCACGAGTTTGGTTGCGGCTTTGCAGTCAACAAAAGACTGTGCTGCTCTGTCATCAGCTTTACACCAGTTGACAAGCGACTTGCCGCACTCAGACTTAAGGCAAAGTATTTTAATATTAGTCTTATCTGTGCGCACGCCCCGACAGAAGAAAAGAACGATTCGGAAAAAGACGAATTCTATGAGCGCCTAGAAGACCTATATGAGCGCTGCCCCGATCACGACATCAAGATCGTGCTAGGCGACTTTAACGCAAAAATCGGGAGAGAAGAAGTTTATCGCCCGACTATCGGCCGATTTAGCCTTCACGATGATTCCAACGGAAATGGAGAGAGGCTAATAGACTTCGCTTCGGGCCGGAACATGGTCATTAGTAGCACCAGATTTGAACACCGCAACGACCATAAGGCGACCTGGACGTCCCCTGGTCAATCAATACGAAACCAGATTGATCACTTTGTGATAGACGGACGGCACTCTTCGAGTGTTCTAGACGTACGTGTGCGCCGAGGAGCCAATATTGACTCGGATCACTACCTTGTTGCAGCCAAAGTACGCACACGGCTCAGTGTGGCACATGCCGCACAGTCTAATACACGCCGAAAGCTGAACGTTGAGAAGCTGCAATCACAACGGACATCCGAAGCCTACTCAGCAAAAACTCACCCAGCTGCTCAGGGAAACCCCACCTGGCCCTCCTGGTGTTGACGAACAGTGGAAGCATATTTCACACTCTATGAGTACAGCTGCCAAGGAGATTCTCGGATTCGCCGAAAACTCCCGAAAACAGTCATGGTACGATGATGAGTGCCGCCGCGCTACTGCAGAGAAAGACGCTGCCTACAGGAGAACTCTGCAGTCGGGAGCAACGCGGGCTGTTAATGAGAGATACCGGGAGAAAAGGAGAGAGGAGAAGCGCCTTTTCAGAAGGAAGAAAAAATGAGCAGGAAAAGCGCATGAGGGAGGAAGTCGAAGTGCTGTTCGGAAGGAGTGAGACTCGAAAATTCTACCAAAAGATTAGGCAACTAACCGAAGGTTTTAAGCCCAGAGTCACACTATTGAAGGACGAGCACGGAAATCTGGTCAGAAATCCGGAAGTGGCACTAGACAAATGGAGAAACTATTTCTCTAACCTGCTGGGAGGTGATGACGAACACAATGCCGCCTCTGGGGAAGTAGCGACACCACCAATCGATAACATAGAGATAGATCCGCCGGACCATAATGAAGTCTTGTTAGCCATAAAAAAGGCTAAAAAATAACAAATCTGCTGGCGCTGATGAGCTGCCTGCTGAATTGTTCAAGGCTGGCGGTGAGGAGCTGGTAAGGTGCATGCACCAACTCCTATGCAGAGTATGGTCCGAAGAAAGCATGCCCGAAGATTGGAACCTAAGTGTACTCTGCCCAATATTTAAAAAAGGAGACCCTGCGGTTTGCGCCAATTACCGCGGGATCAGTCTCCTTCCCATCGCATATAAGGTTCTATCATGCATCCTATGTGAACGTCTAAAGCCGAGAATAAGTGAACTGATTGAACCTTATCAGTGTGGCTTTTAGACCTGGCAAAATCCACCACGGACCAGATATTCACATTGCGACAAATCCTGGAGAAGACCCAAGAGAGATGTATCGACACCCACCACCTTTTTGTTGACTACAAAGCCGCCTTTGACACGCCGATAAGGTCAAAGTTCTTTGAAGCCCTGTCTACCTTTGGTATTCCAGCAAAGTACGTTCGACTTTGCATGATGACGTTGAGAAGCACACAAAGCTCCGTCAAAATAGGTAAAGACCGCTCCGAGCCTTTCGATACCAAAAGAGGTTTTAGGCAGGGTGATACCTTATCGTGCGACTTCTTTAATCTACTGATGGAGTACATACTGCGCCAGTGCCCAAATGCTAACAGAACGGGCACCATCTTTACCAGAGATAACATGCTACTTGCATATGCCGATGATATTGACATCATCGGCAAAAGCGAATCTGTGGTAAAAAGGCGTTCTCAGAGATAGAGAAGCAGTCAAAACTTATGGGCTTAGCGGTAAATGAGGATAAGACGAAGTACCTACGCTTGGACAATCTGTTGCAATGGGAGACTACAGCTTCCAGGTTGTTAAGGAATTTGTCTACCTCGGAACGACGATTACCAGCGACAACAACACCAGTCTGGAAATCCGAAGAAGAATTACTCTTGCAAACCGATGTTATTACGGGCTCAATAAGGAGTTCAAGAGCAGAGACCTCTCTCGGAAAACGAAAATTGCGCTATACAAGTCGCTTATCATCCCAGTCCTGCTATACGGCGCAGAAGCATGGACAATGACAAAAGAGGATGAGGCGGCAATTGGCGTGTTCGAGAGAAAAGTTCTTCGGAGGATTTATGGACCTCTAAACGTTGGCGGCGAATTTCGCATCCGAATGAATCGCGAACTGTATGAGCTCTATGGGGACACTGACCTAGTCAAGCGCATAAAACAACAGCGTTTGCGCTGGATAGGACATGTTACCCGTATGGATGATAACGCTCCAGCAAAGCGTGTGTACAATCGGCATGCGATAGAGTTGGGAGGCAATCCCCCGCCTGGCCGACCAAAGCGGAGATGGCGCGACCAGGTGCAGGGAGACATTGCGAACCTGGGAGTGTCCTTCTGGTGGAATGTCGCTCGGGACAGAGGCGAGTGGCGGGCATTAGTGGCAGGGCCGAGACCGTAAAACGTAAAAAACGTTGGGAATTCGGATACTGATGAATTCTATTTCACTGAAAAAAAAAAAATTAAAAAATCCCAAACGCAAATTATTTGGTCCAGCAGGCTGGCTATCCCCATTTGTGATCAAGGCCAAGATCTTTATGCAGGAGATTTTGCTCAGAGGGATGGGGGATGATGTGCTGCCCTAATGAGCTGCTAAATCAATCGATGAATTCCTTGATAGTTATCCTGAGCTTAACCACAAATTCGCGTCCCCCGGTGGATAAAGTTTGGTCCTACTAGTAAGGTCCAGATTCATGGATTTTGCGATGCTTCGCAGCCCCCTTTAGGGCTCGCCTTTACATCCGAGTAGAGTGTGGCCAGTCCGTTTATTCTTCCCTTCTTACTTCCAAAACAAGAGTTGCTCCAAGAAAAACAGTATCCTTGCCCGTTTAGAGTTATGTGGCGCAGTACTATTGGCCGAGCTTTCTGCGATAATTTTTCCTAAGCTACCTATTTCCGAGATCGAATCTTTTTTTTGGACAGACTCGACTATAGTGCTGGCATGGATTCGCCAGTCACCCTGCAAATGGGTCACCTTTGTCGCCAACAGAGTGTCGAAGATTTCTCAGGCCACCCGCATAGGCAACTGGCGCTGTGCGCTCAGAGGGAGAACCCGGCTGACTTGGCTAGTAGAGGTGTTCCCGTCCAAAGATCTCTTGGAAAACAGTCTGTGGTGGCAAGGACCAGACTGGCTAAAAGAACAACGAGAAAAATGGCCCTCTCAAGCTGACATCGCAGACGAGACTGATCTGGAAAAGCGCAACGTGAAGGAGGTTCACATGGCAGCAATTTCCCCTACTGACGACTTTCTGGAACGATTCTCTGATCTGGGGAGAGCTTTGCGCGTTTTAAGTTATATTCGACGCTTCGTCAAGCGCTCCAAAGGAAATGCAGTTCCAGTCCATAAGGAGCTGAGCAGCGAAGAAGTCTCCCAAGCTTTACTCCTTTTAATCACATGTGCCCAAAGGAGACGATATTCGGATGAATATAAAAGCCTTTTGTCAAAGAAAGGTATTCCAGTATCTAGTGGGATACGTAATCTCAATCCGATCCTAGACTCCCACGGTATTTTAAGAGCGTGCGGTAGATTGAGAGCATCCGGTTCCTTAAGCTATGATGAACGCCATCCAACCCTGCTCCCCTATGACAGTCTGCTTTCCCGACTTTTAGTGGAATTTACCCATCGTATAGCACTGCACGGTGGGAATCACTTAATTGTTCGTCTTATCCGGTCTAAATACTGGATTCCGAGACTTCAAAATATGGTTAAAGCAGTCCTAAATGCGTGCAAGATCTGTGTGGTCCACAAAAGGAAGCTGCAAACCCAATTAATGGGCGACTTACCCGCAGAGCGAGTCACATTTTCACTGCCGTTCACTTATACCGGCATAGATTTCGCAGGGCCTTTTGACATCAAGAGTTATATCGGGCGAGCATGCCGTATAACAAAGGTATACGTGTGCGTGTTCGTGTGCTTTACCACGAAGGCAATCCACTTAGAGGCTACTTCCGATCTGACGACGGATACGTTCCTGGCTGCCTTTGCTCGTTTTGTGGCGAGGTTGTCCACACCAAATACAGTCCGATAATGGGAAAGCCTTTGTAGGCGCGGCTAAGGCCCTTCAAAGAGACTTTCTAGAGGCGACCACGGCCAGAATTGTTACCACTTACAGCCATCAAAATGTATCCTGGCGCTTTATCCCACCAGGTGCTCCACACATGGGCGGCCTATGGGAAGCAGGGGTAAAAAGTTTTAAGTCCTTATTTTACAAACCCAGAATTTTCCACGCTCCTATCAAAAATTGAGGCTTGCTTAAACTCCAGACCCCAATCCATTTCCCCAATGTCCGAAGACCCAACCGATCCACTCGCCCTGAGTCCAGGGCACTTTCTCGTTTTAGCTCCTTTGTTGTCGATGGCCGAGCCTCAATCCAAGAAATCGCTGGCCAACGATTGAAGGCGTTAAATCCGAACATTTCTGTCAGCGTTGAAGAACGTACCTAATGGAGCTTCATAAAAGGAACAAATGGCAACTTCCGACACGAAACCTGCAAGAAGGCGATATGGTGGTCGTCAAGGAGGACAATATCGCTGCTTGTGTATGGCGTCTGGGCAGGGTTCTGAAAGGATTTCCAGGAGCTGATGGCAAGGTCCGCGTGGTTGAAGTGGTTACTACCATAAAACGCCCTGTTGCCAAACTAATACTCCTTCCAGTAGATGTCAAAATTCAATCCATGTGTTCCTTTTTAAATCCACTCCCCCCTTGTGCTAAGTTCCTAAAACTTTCCGTTCCTGTTCAGTGTCGTTTCCATATGCTCGTTTGTTCAGTCCGTCCTAATCAAATTATTAATAGTTTTGTTTTCATTCTCCGACGCAGTTTCAACTATTAAGGAGATCCGAGATGACCAGAGACGCAAAAGCCAATGAAGACAGACGTGCCCGAGGAACTGAGTCCTTCCGATGCCGAGTCTGTCGAGGCATCCATCCGTTGCGGAAGTGCAGGCGGTTTTTTGCGACTCAGCGCAGAGAAGCGTATGCGGGCCGTACTCATAAACCGGTACTGCGCCAACTGCCTGGCTCACCAACACTCTGGCCGGTCTTGCCGTAGTGGAGATCGCTGCCGCGTATGTAAAACGCGACCATCACACGTTGCTTCACGCTCACGAGAAGAGCCGGAGTCTACTCCTATCCGCAGCCGCAGCCGGAGCTCATCCCCTCTTAGACAGCCTAAATCCAGCGTGCAGCCGCAGTCCGTGATCACGCTGCTGATGCACAGAAACCCCAAGGTGTTGCCGACAGCCTGCGTGCTAGTGGATAACGGTGTCAAGCGGTACAACACGCGTGTGCTTATTGATTCCTGCACCAGTATCCCGCATTAGCGCATCCTTGGCAAAGGCGTTCCGACTGCCAATTACACGGATCGGCAAAGAAGAGGCGTGCACAGCTGTGATCCGATCCATGACGCGCGACAGCTCGGGTAGAGGTCATCCTTCAGGTGGATCCACAGCATCCTGCCGCCTCGATCAAACCGATCGAAGAGAGCGTGCGGGACAAGTTTAACGACATCATACTGGCCGACAAGGATTTTCACGAAGCCGTCCACCATATCGGTGGTGCTGGGTGCGGATGTGTACCCGGACATTATTCTGCCGGGATTTTTGCCAGGCACAGGAGTCCTTCCCGTGGCTCAAGCCACTCAATTTGGGTGGATTCTCTCCGGGACTTGTAGCCATTAATCTCTGCCTTAGTTATAAGAATTAGTTAAGTTCTTAGTTGCAAACTGATATTTATGGAGTTTAGTTTTTAAGTCATTATGAAGTATATTATTGCGAACTGCGTTGCAAGGGGGCCGGGATGTTCAGGCGAGAAACTCAAGTGGAACAATGGGATCGGGAATGTAGGTTTAAGGTATTCTTTACATATGCAAATAAGGTCACACTACTCTATGTACACTTGGCGAGCAGACCGAACACAGAACAATAAACTGAAGTACATTTTTTATAACGTGAAAATTCACCAACCGAGCCTTCTTATTTTGTGCGCGCAGCTATCCAGCCTCCTTCGTTCATCGACCAAACTTGGATATTATGGATAAGCATAATACACTGTTAATTACGAAATTTAGAGGTGATCCCATTTAAAACAAAAAAGTTTTTCTCACTAGAACTTCTTTTTCGACCGATCATTCATACTGCAGCTATACGCTATAGTCATCCGATTTTATTAAACTTTGTAGAAATGTGTTAAAGTATATAAATTAGTATGTGCCAATGAAAAGAACGTTTTCATTAAGAACAAAAAAGTTTTCCTCTCTCGAACTAGTTTTTCGACCGATCGTTCCTATGGGAGCTATATGCTATAGTCATCCGATTTCGACCAAACTATTGTAGAAATGTGTAAAAGTATATAAAATAAGTGTATGCCAATGATAGGGACGTTTTCATTAAAAACAAAAAAGTCCCACAAGAAGTAGTTTTTCGACCGATCGTTCCTATGGCAGCTATATGCTATAGTCATCCGATTTCAACCAAACTTAGTGAAATCAGGAAAAGGATAGTAAACGAAGAAATACGCACTTTGGAGGCATTTCCATTAAAACAAAAGTTTTTCTCACTAAGACTAGTTTTTCGACCGATCGTTCCTATGGCAGCTATATGCTATAGTCATTCGATCCGGCCGGTTTCCGACAAATGAGCAGCGTATATGTACCAGAAGGCTTCGCGCAAAATTTGGTGAGGATAGCTTTAAAACTGACGGAGGAGATAGCATAGAAACAGACAGACGGACAGGGCAAAATCAACTCAGCTCGTCATGCTGATCAAGAATATATATACTTTATGTGGTCGGAGATGCTTCCTTCAATGCGTTACAAACATCCGCACAATTTTATAATACCCTTTTCAAGGGTATAAAAAAATGTATTGAGTGTCCGGTGATTGAAAGTTCGTGAGTTAGCTGAATGTGTTGGCATTTCAAAAGTGCTGTTCATTGCATATTGACCGAAAAATTGGACATGAAAAAGTTATGCGCAAGATGGGTGCCGCGTTTGCTGTTCCATCATGACAATGCGCCGACTCCTCTGCCGTTGCAATGGCTAAAATTAATGAATTAAAATTTGAATTGCTACCTCACGCCCCTTATTCGCCAGACTTAGCTCCCTCTGATTATTTCTTATTTCCAAACTTGAAAAAATGGCTCGGAAGAAAAAGATTTGGCAACAATGAAGAGGTGGAGTCCGAGGTTAATGCCTATTTTGAAGAGCTTCACAGTTCTTATTATAAAAAAGGTATCGAAGCTATTGAACATCGCTGGGAACAGTGTATCGACCTAAAAGGATATGTTGAAAAAAAAAATATAATACATTTTTTGTGTTCTAGTTGTTAGGTCGGCTATTTCTGGGACGGCCCTCGTAGATCTTCACAATTGATCAAAGTTTTTGGGTCTAGTTTGATGGTACAGTATTTAAGAAGAAGAGTTTTTGGATAATTTGAAAGTTTAAGTTTGGTACCCATTTGCCGCGCACATAATTTTATTGTATGAAATATAATAGCGAGTTTTTTTTATCAGATAGTGCACTTTATTTAAACCGCTATGAATTTCATTTATTACTACTGTATACTACGAATATACAGACAATCAAAAAACCGATTGGCACAATCAGAGTGTTCTCAGATATACCTCCACATTGCATTGAAGTCAACATTGCCAAAATTAAGGTTATCTCATAAAAGTCAACATTTCTCAAATAGTGGAAAAGTCTAAAGAAAAAATTTGGGTAGGTTTTTGTAAGCTTATTTTTTTGTTGCCAAATTTTCATTTGTTAAATGGCTCATTAAAATCAGCAGTTAGTTAGCAAAAACTTACTTTAATAGCTGGTGTACCAATTTGGTTTTGTGTTATCAGAATTTCTGGTATGCAACATTGAAGATTGATGTATTTGTGTCCTAATGACAAAAATATGTTTGTTTTGAACACTTTTGGAAAAGCAGTTTATGCCTAATAATTGTGAAAATTTCCTATAGTGCATTGTAATGTAAAACAGGTATGTTACATATAACGATGTAAACAATTAACATAATTAGTTAATCGGATTTGTATCGGCTGGGCTTAAATTAAATAAATAAATAAAACAAAAATGGAGTTTTGGTACTATTGCGAGTTGTGCAAACAATGGAAAGGGCTCCCCTTGCTTCGGGTATATGCAAAGTCAACATGCTGGTTGATCTGCTGCTCCAAGGTGTTGACGCGGACCGATGCCGCGCACTAAGTGAAGTGCTAGTCCGCTCAGGCTCTCCTTTTATAGGCCGCTAAGCGCTGTCGGCGTCGACTGCGCTGTCGACGAATTAATGGATAGGTCTTTCGTTAGCTTTTGCTCGATCGCTGTCATGGCGGCTTATCACATCTGTTGAAATGGCGCGCATCGGCGACTGATTTGAATGAGCGCGGTAGTTTGAATTTAACTAGGTTCGCACAGTGGTCGAATACGACCATTTAGCACATTAACAATAAATAAGAATCAGTTTGCACTTTTTATTCTAAAATAGTATGTCAAAAAAGTCTTATATTTTTGAGCACTTGAAAAGTGTATTTTAATTTTGCCCATAAGTTTTCAACGCATAGAAGGAATCGTCTCCGACCACTTAACGTATATACTCTTGATCAGCATGACGAGCTGAGTCGATTGAGCTTTGTCTGTCCGTCTGTCTGTTCTACGCAAACAAGTCCCTCAGTTTTGAAGCTATCGAGCTGAAATTTTGCACAGACTCATCTTATAGCTGCACACTACACTTATGTCGGAACCGCGAAAATCGGACGGTCATTTCTAGTAGCTGCCATACAATTTTGTATACCCTTGCAGAGGATGTTATAAAATTGTGCGGATGTTTGTAACGCATTGAAGGAAGCATCTCCGACCACATAAAGTATACATATTTTTGATCAGCATGACGAGCTGAGTTCATTAAGCCTTGTCCGTCCGTCCGACTGTTTCTATGCTATCTCCTCCGTCAGTTTTAAAGCTATCCTTACCAAATTTTGCACGAAGTCTTTTGTATTATGATTTTCCATGATTTCACGAAGTTTGGTCGAAATCAGACATCTATATAGTATAGATCCCATCGAGTAGGTGAGTAAGGTACAAAAATTATTCTTAGTTAGAAAAACTTTTTTGTTTTCAATGGAAGCTGCAAGGGTATACAAAACTGTGTGGCCGAGCCGTTAACTTTCCCCTATTTTTTCAAAAAAGACTTAAATAAACCAAATCAGTTGTTGTATAGCGATGTCTCTGATCTCATCAGCGCATCATAAATAATACCCCTCCTCCAAAGAGATGTGTCCACTTCATTGTATGGCATGGGTTAACTCATATGTTCTTCCTTAAAAAAGGATTCCCAAAAAAGCTTCTAAAATTCCTCGTAATTCCCCAAACAATTGGCCTTGCAAAAAGCTTTTATATATTCTATAAACTATTTTGAACTAATTCCATTTTCGGTTCTCAAATAATATAAATGAATTTAATGCAGTATAACTTTTTCCATTTTTGCGGAGTTCATTTTCCGTTTCCAATAAGTGCTCGTTGTAGCTTGTCCCTTTTGCAAACAATTCTTACATCCCGATTGATGTTCGTGTAAAGACAATGTTGCCTGTGGGCAACGTTTGGAGCCTGATGTTGATTGCCGCGGCCATGCAGTACTTGGAGTTTTCTCGCCGTACAATTTTATTTCCTCTTGCAGAAGGACATCCCAATAACGTTCTTCTTCTTCTTCTTCTTCTTTGGCCATCACAACCGTTTTACGGTCTCGGCCGCTGCCACTAATGCCCGCCACTCGCCTCTGTCCCGAGCGACATTCCACCAGAAGGACACTCCCAGTTTCGCAATGTCTCCCTGCACCTGGTCACGCCATCTCCTCTTTGGTCGACCAGGCGGAGGAGTGCCTCCCAACTCTATCGCATGCCGATTGTACACACGCTTTGCTGGAGCGTTATCATCCATACGGGTAACATGTCCTATCCAGCGCAAACGCTGTTGTTTTATGCGCTTGACTAGGTCAGTGTCCCCATAGAGCTCATACAGTTCGCGATTCATTCGGATGCGAAATTCGCCGCCAACGTTTAGAGGTCCATAAATCCTCCGAAGAACTTTTCTCTCGAACACGCCAATTGCCGCCTCATCCTCTTTTGTCATTGTCCATGCTTCTGCGCCGTATAGCAGGACTGGGATGATAAGCGACTTGTATAGCGCAATTTTCGTTTTCCGAGAGAGGTCTCTGCTCTTGAACTCCTTATTGAGCCCGTAATAACATCGGTTTGCAAGCGTAGTTCTTCTTCGGATTTCCAGACTGGTGTTGTTGTCGCTGGTAATCGTCGTCCCGAGGTAGACAAATTCCTTAACAACCTGGAAGCTGTAGTCTCCCATTGCAACAGATTGTCCAAGCGTAGACTCACTGCGCGTTGATTGTAGGTACTTCGTCTTATCCTCATTTACCGCTAAGCCCATAAGTTTTGACTGCTTCTCTATCTCTGAGAACGCCTTTTTTACCACAGATTCGCTTTTGCCGATGATGTCAATATCATCGGCATATGCAAGTAGCATGTTATCTCTGGTAAAGATGGTGCCCGTTCTGTTAGCATTTGGGCACTGGCGCAGTATGTACTCCATCAGTAGATTAAAGAAGTCGCACGATAAGGTATCACCCTGCCTAAAACCTCTTTTGGTATCGAAAGGCTCGGAGCGGTCTTTACCTATTTTGACGGAGCTTTGTGTGCTTCTCAACGTCATCATGCAAAGTCGAACGTACTTTGCTGGAATACCAAAGGTAGACAGGGCTTCAAAGAACTTTGACCTTATCGGCGTGTCAAAGGCGGCTTTGTAGTCAACAAAAAGGTGGTGGGTGTCGATACATCTCTCTTGGGTCTTCTCCAGGATTTGTCGCAATGTGAATATCTGGTCCGTGGTGGATTTGCCAGGTCTAAAGCCACACTGATAAGGTTCAATCAGTTCACTTATTCTCGGCTTTAAACGTTCACATAGGATGCATGATAGAACCTTATATGCGATGGGAAGGAGACTGATCCCGCGGTAATTGGCGCAAACCGCAGGGTCTCCTTTTTTAAATATTGGACAGAGTACACTTAGGTTCCAATCTTCGGGCATGCTTTCTTCGGACCATACTCTGCATAGGAGTTGGTGCATGCACCTTACCAGCTCCTCACCGCCAGCCTTGAACAATTCAGCAGGCAGCTCATCAGCGCCAGCAGATTTGTTATTTTTTAGCCTTTTTATGGCTAACAAGACTTCATTATGGTCCGGCGGATCTATCTCTATGTTATCGATTGGTGGTGTCGCTACTTCCCCAGAGGCGGCATTGTGTTCGTCATCACCTCCCAGCAGGTTAGAGAAATAGCTTCTCCATTTGTCTAGTGCCACTTCCGGATTTCTGACCAGATTTCCGTGCTCGTCCTTCAAAAGTGTGACTCTGGGCTTAAAACCTTCGGTTAGTTGCCTAATCTTTTGGTAGAATTTTCGAGTCTCACTCCTTCCGAACAGCACTTCGACTTCCTCCCTCATGCGCTTTTCCTGCTCATTTTTCTTCCTTCTGAAAAGGCGCTTCTCCTCTCTCCTTTTCTCCCGGTATCTCTCATTAACAGCCCGCGTTGCTCCCGACTGCAGAGTTCTCCTGTAGGCAGCGTCTTTCTCTGCAGTAGCGCGGCGGCACTCATCATCGTACCATGACTGTTTTCGGGAGTTTTCGGCGAATCCGAGAATCTCCTTGGCAGCTGTACTCATAGAGTGTGAAATATGCTTCCACTGTTCGTCAACACCAGGAGGGCCAGGTGGGGTTTCCCTGAGCAGCTGGGTGAGTTTTGCTGAGTAGGCTTGGGATGTCCGTTGCGATTGCAGCTTCTCAACGTTCAGCTTTCGGCGTGTATTAGACTGTGCGGCATGAGCCACACTGAGCCGTGTGCGTACTTTGGCTGCAACAAGGTAGTGATCCGAGTCAATATTGGCTCCTCGGCGCACACGTACGTCTAGAACACTCGAAGAGTGCCGTCCGTCTATCGCAAAGTGATCAATCTGGTTTCGTATTGATTGACCAGGGGACGTCCAGGTCGCCTTGTGGTCGTTGCGGTGTTCAAATCTGGTGCTACTAATGACCATGTTCCGGCCCGAAGCGAAGTCTATTAGCCTCTTACCATTTCCGTTGGAATCATCGTGTAGGCTAAATCGGCCGATAGTCGGGCGATAAACTTCTTCTCTCCCGATTTGTGCGTTAAAATCGCCTAGCACGATCTTGATGTCGTGATCGGGGCAGCGCTCATATAGGTCTTCTAGGCGCTCATAGAATTCGTCTTTTTCCGAATCGTTCTTTTCTTCTGTCGGGGCGTGCGCACAGATAAGACTAATATTAAAATACTTTGCCTTAAGTCTGAGTGCGGCAAGTCGCTTGTCAACTGGTGTAAAGCTGATGACAGAGCGGCACAGTCTTTTGTTGACTGCAAAGCCGCAACCAAACTCGTGCTTCGAATCATGTCCACTGTAGTAGATCTCCCATGGGGCGTTGGTTTCGGATGTTATCCTCCTACACCCCTGTCCAGTCCATCTTATTTCCTGAAGTGCGGTAATGTCCGCCGAATGTTCCTCGAGGACATCCACCAGCTTGGAATCCGCGCGCTCTCTATTGAGGGTGCGTACATTCCAGGTGCATATCCTCAAATCGTGGTCCTTAAAACGTTTGCGTGGGTCGTCGTCGGGGGGGGTCCGTATCCGAGGCATTGTGTTAGTTTTCATTGGCGGGTGGGGATACGCCTATCGGGTGCCAAGCCCGATGCGACGCCCCCTGTTTGACCCCAGGAGAGGGTCGCCGCTCACGTTAGCCAGCAGCTTTGCGGATGCATTGCTCTGTTACCAGGGGTTACCACGGGGAGGTGTGAGTCGACTTGGGACGCAGTAAGCCAGGATCGCGCTGGGTTTTCCATGTTAAACCGATCAGCAACTTTACCTCACTACATACGCCCCCTTAACCACAGGAGAGTTCCTGTCTTCCGGAGAAAATCGAAGCTATTGCCGCTGCTGTACCTGCTGTTGCCGATGAGACCTTTTGATGCTCTGGAGCCTTGGTGATTGCTTTGGCCGTCTGTTCGTTGTTGTTGGTTGTGGGCGTCTGTCTGTTGCTGCAGTGAACGATGATGATTGTGTGCCAAATACTGCTAGTGCTCTCGTCGCGAGTTACCACCACCACGTAGGGTACCCTCTAAACCCCCACGTGGCTACACCCATGTCTGACTCGCCACTGGCCAATAAGTTTCTCCGTCATAGCCGGCCTAACCGATCCCCAAAAGTGCAGCATAGGCAGAAAGGCAGCAATGTATGAAACAAAAAACACAACTAGCACAAGCATTTTGTAAACATAAATACATTTAAATCCTATATGTAAGAGCTGCCTGTGAGCACCAGAGACTTAGACATAATATTTTGTGACAAATAAAATCATACTTGAATACAAGTTCAAACAAACAATACGTCTTACGGAATTTATTGAAACGGGAACCAGCCACTGAAGTTGACTAGGAAGGACCAGAATATAATTGACTAGGAAGGATCAGACAAATTGACTCAACGATCAACCCAATAAGGCTGACGGCAGAGTGCGCTAGAGAAGCGAAGCGAGAAGCTATGAGCAAAGCGAGAAGATGGCAGAGTGAGAGCTTAGCGAGAAACGAGCTACATTGCTCTCTTTTAGTTATTAATGTGAACGTGATAGATTCGGACGAAAAAATATTTTGCATCAAGTGCAACCATTAACTCTCTGTTAAAAAAAAAAGGGGCGTCCACCCCCTTAACTGCAATAGAAATGAAAAAGGAGAATTAAATAATTTATATAATGACTAGCAAATAAACCCGGCTTGCTTCGCTACGCCGCCGTCAGTTAAGCTATTTTAACCGATTAGAGTATCAGTTTTCTTTTCCGACTTGGGGGAGGATTTCAAAAAATTGGAACATATTTGACCGTATCTTACATACATCGGCTCAAAGCAGAGATTAACTCTTGTGCCCCTCCTGCGGTTAAAAATAAAGACTCTCCTGACATTTCCGATCTTAGTGGTGAACTTTTCAAATTTAAAGCTTACAAACCCAATTTGATAAAGAACGGCCCACAAATAAGGATTGGCCTTGAACACACATTTTGGGGCATTTTCCACCAATTCTCAACCATTCCTAAAAGTTGCATTGCATCCGGATGAACGCTATAATTTTTCAAATTTCGCAGTTTTCGCATTTTCCGCCGATTTCTTCAACTTAGAAACCTTCCGGGCAAGCTCCACCAGTCCACTAAGTTTCACTGAAATCAAAAACTTGCCATATATCGCGGTTTGTGCACCATTTTCTGCCCGTTTATCTACTTAGAAACATTCCCTGGCAAGCTTCAGCCAATTCCCAAAGTTTCACCGAGATTAAAATTTTGCAAATATTGCGGTTTTTGGATCATATTCACCTCCATGTCCACCTACTGGTCCATCTACAGGCCCATCTCCATTGCCACGTCCATG
>JAEIFV010001689.1:0-12651 GCA_018904265.1 Lordiphosa collinella | reverse complement strand
ACACACCCAGTCGGATTTTTCGGAACGTGGTTCCCAAATGAATGCCATCAGGCACACTTCTTTTTACTAGGAAGAACGCATTACCAACTTTTGCAGTATGATAGAAGGCAAGTCATCTGTATGAAAACTGATGCACGTTTCTTTTGGCAGTAGGTTAGAAGCGAAAAAGTCTGTACAACATGCAAACGTCCCTTCTAATGGCACGCATGCAGCACCCGTGCTATTGGAAACCAAAATGCGAAATGAGGCCCGAACGATTGAAGACCTTTCGCTTTTTCCAGACATGTTCTTTTTGCCGTATGTTGGCAGGCATAAAATCTGCATAGGAGGAAAGTTAACTTTGGCTCGGCCGAAGTTTTGTATACCCTTGCAGCTTCCATTGAAAACAAAAAAGTTTTTCTAACTAAGACTACTTTTTGGACCTTACTTTTCAATGGGATCTATACTATATAAATGTCTGATTTCGACCAAACTTAATGAAATCTTGGAAAAGCATAATACACTGTTAATTACGAAATTTGGAGGCGATCCCATTTAAAACTAAAAAGTTTTTCTCACTAGAACTTCTTTTTCGACCGATCATTCATACTGCAGCTATATGCTATTGTTATCCGATTTTGATAAAACTTTGTAGAAAGATGTTAATGTTTATAAAATAAGAATATGCCAATAAAAAGGACGTTTTCATTAAAATCAAAAAAGATTTTCTCACTAGAACTAGTTTTTCGACCGATCGTTCCTATGGGAGCTATATGCTATAGTCATCCGATTTCGACCAAACTTAGTGAAATCATGGGAAAAGAAAGTAAACTAAGAAATACGTACTTTGGAGGCGTTTCCATTAAAAACAAAAAATTTTTCTCACTAAAACTAGTTTTTTGACCGATCGTTCCTATGGCAGCTATATGCTATAGTCATCCGATTCGGCCGGTTCCGACAAATGTGCAGCGTATATGTACCAGAAGACTTCGTGCAAAGTTTGGTGAGGATAGCTTTAAAACTGACGGAGGAGATAGCATAGAAACAGACAGATGGACAGTGCTAAATCAACTCAGCTCGTCATGCTGATCAAGAATATATATACTTTATGTGGTCGGAGATGCTTCCTTCAATGCGTTACAAACATCCGCACAATTTTATAATACCCTCTGCAAGGGTATACAAATTGTATACGAGATGTGCTTCTGGCATGCAGTCAAGTCCGACTGGGCACACACACTCGAACACCCAGCCACACACACAAACTTTTAATTACTTTTAGGTACTAATAGGTACTTTTTGGTACGTATAGTTATTTATAGGTTCTTTTAGGTACCTATTGGTACTAATAGGTACTTTTGGTTCTAATAGGTATTTTTAGGTACTTCTAGGTACTTATAGACTTCTTTGGGTATCTATAGGTACTTTTGGCTATAATTGGGTATTTTTAGGTACTTATTAAGTACTTATAGGTACTTTTATAGGTATTACTTTTGATATTTATAGGTATTTATAGGTACTCTCTAGTTACTTCTAGGTAGTTCTGGGTACTTATAGGTATTTATGGGTACTTTTAGATACTTATTGGTACTAATAGATACTTATAGATACTTATAGGTACTAAAATACTAGTAATTAGCCACGCAAAAGATTCTCAAACTGCCGTTCGGATTTGGCGTTAAACTGTAGGTCCCTTACTGTTGTGCGAAAACTAGAAGCGCACAAGACAAGAGATTGAGAGCAGCTCGACTTTGGCCCTTTACATTTACATAGGTACTACGGTACTTGAGTAAAGTAATAAATACTTAGTATTTATTACTTCTGAGTACTTCTAAACGAGTACTGAGTATCGAGTTTTTATTTTCGAGTACAGAGTGTTAAGTGCCGAATATCGAGTATATAGTAACACACACAACAAGTATGTACATGTCGGAGCATATGGTATGCCACATGTTTCACATCAAGGCCCAAGGCGCATTTTAATTGTAGAATCCTTCGAATAAAATGGCTAATTTTTACGAGAAGGCTTGGCCATTGCACATCGGTAAAAGAGGACTCCGCGTCTGCCATTTTCAATGCACTTGTTCTTTCACCATTTGGTAATTAACAAAAAAAAAATGATATACTGATGTTATATTGATAATACAATCTTTGCTATCTTTAACCAAGACTGCAAATTGGTCAGTAACCAAACCCTCCATAACCAAGTCGATCCAACTTCTTGTGAAAACGAACCTGGATTTTAGTTAAACCATCATATTTCGCACATTTTTGATGAGCATTTCAATTATTACGAGATTGACTCAAAACTAAAAGAACTATTTTCGCTGGATAAAAACCATTGAGCACTTTAAGCCCGCTTTTGACAAAATGGTTTATTTTCAGTTAAACAGTCTTGAAGTAAGTGAACAAACGAATGATCAATTCAATGTCAGAGACGCTTCTTCCTGTCCAGGGACAAAAGTCGCATCTGAAAACATTATTTTTTAAACAATCTTTCCAAAGAAGCAGATGCATCGGCGAGTAGAGCAAAAAGAATCGTTGCAGATAAATTTTTTTATATTTATCTGTGCAGTGGTGACTTACGAATATATTTTAAGCGGATGTAATAATTTATCATAAACAAATAATTGACAGGCACTGAACAGTTAAAGTACAATTATAGTGACTTTTTGCCAGTATCGTAAGATTTTAAGAAGTTATCACGCGTTATCATCATTGGGATTTGATTTTCGGTCGGAGCATTTCCATCGCAAAATCCACCAAGACCGAAAAATTAGAAATCCTTAAATCCATTGCCCATTGTTAGATGGCTGAGAGACATCCCAAAATAAAACTTTGGAGACGACACATGGGCACCGCTGTGCATACAACATCAGCAGCAAATACCCATGTCATTACCAATTACAACATCGACTGCCGAAAGGACTTTTCTTCTTTGAAGATTTTGAAAACTTATTTGCGGAGTTCCGTTGGGGAATCCTGCTTAAATGGATTATATGTAATTATCGTGAAATTAAGGTCAGCGCTGATGACCTACTGAATATTCTTGGGAAGGAGATTGGAGATTGCTTTTAAATATTAACTTAAGTCAAGTCTTGCGCTTCTTCGTTGTGTATGGAACTGTATTGCAGTAGCATATTGAAAATTTCTTAAGGATTAGGATCAACAACGATAATGTAACGATTCAATAAGCTTAACCTTTTTAACTTTCGCCGCTTAGGCAAAAGTAATCCAGTGGTCTTAAACGCCACCCCAAGTCGTCTCTCAGTGTATTTGCGGTTAGCCCTTAGACTTGGGCGGTTTATCGGCTTCTGGCGACCTCTTCGCCTGTCGTCTGTTTGTGGCCTCAAATCAAACGCACGCAGGCGAATGCAGAATGCCGAAAGCTGAAAGCTTTTCTAATGAGCACCGCTTAGGCATTTGGCGCCGACTGCGCCACAGGCGCAATTATTGCAACTTCAATAAATTTTCGACTTGATTACGCACCGAGCGAAATTAATCGAAGGCATAAGTCATACGCCATGTGTGCGGATGGCGGTGCCTGGCAATTCCAATTAAGAGCCCGAGCTCACGAAATGCTCAACGGAAATTCTTGGAAAATAATTCCACACACTCATTAACATATTTACACCTAAAAACGAAGTCTGACAAATGACAACGAGGCGTAACCACTCCAGTTTTCCAGTTCCCAATTAGACAAACGAGGCGCGGTCTTTTGTCAACCAGGGGAAGCGCCCGGCAAGTCGCGTTTACCGATTACGATTAATGAGCGGGCCATTTGAGCGAAATTTACCACGGCACGCGCTCGTACGCAATGCGAAATATTTCGTTTATTAAGTTGTCCAACACCTGCCCAGTGGGCACTACGCAGCTGATTGCCAATTTGTTGTTGCACCGGCGGACATTTGTCTTGTAAATCCAGGCTAGCAGCTAGCAGCCAGCGCCTGCACTTGTCGATGGAGCCCAATTAAGTTGCCACAGGTCGCAGCTAATTCCAATCCAAGTGAAAAAAAAACCAAAACAAAATATCAGTTGCTTCCTCGAGTCGTTTGGCTGTTGTGACGTATTTGTCCATTGACAGCGCCTTAATGGATTAACATTTGTCAGTGTCGTGTTAAGGCCACAACAATGCCCGCCAGCTGCCACGTCCAAGAGACTTGCAGACAGAATCTGATTTGCATTTGGCAGCGATGCAGGTGATGGAAATGGAGTTGATGGTGCATGTGGTGGGACCTCAACTAACGCCCTGGAGGCCTCTTTCCCAGTTGAGCTTCATGATCATCAGTTTCATCTGCTAAATGAGGCTGAAAGTAAGTTTCACAACTCAATTAATAATACTTATTGATAAATGGCTTGATCTAAGTTGCAGATGCATAATTAAGGAACCCTTAGCATACTTTTGAGAGCACTCAACAGTTGACCCACCCAAGCATTTGAAAGATCATTTGAAAGCATTTGAAAGATCAAGAACGGGTTAAAAACGACTCTTTGAGGGTACCATTTTCTCCCGACATAAGTATCATGTATGATCACAAAACTAGCGCATTATTGATTTTTGATGTGAAACTTCTTTAATTTCGGTACGGAGGATTCTACCCACCCAACATTTGGAAGATAGTCTTACCAAAAATCACCTTTATCAGTCTGATTCGAGCCCTTTTGATGACTAAAAAAAAAAGAGATTAATACCCAACGATTAAAAGAAGACTCGAAAATTACTCATATGCTCAAAATGTGATTTATTGAATTATGACTCGGAGAAGACTCGCAAAATGATTAGAAAATGAGTCGAAACTGATCAAAAGATCGGGTTAAAAGCGGCTCTTCATTAAGAGTCGCAGCTAGGGTAACATTTTCTCCTAACAAAAGTATAATTTTTGATCAAAAATCGAGCGCATTTATGACTATTTTGATCAGACCCGAGGACTCGAAAAGAACTCGAATGTCATCAAAAATTTCATACAATGTTTGCTGGGTAGTAGGGGGTAAAATTTGATTTCAGCGTCACGCATACACACACACACACTCTAGCATACGCACTAACGCACGCGCAAGCGCGGTAACTGACATTGCAAGGCCCCCCTCCTCCCACAAGCAAAATTGATTCGTATATAACTTCGGTGTTTTTTGTCCGATCTCATTGATCTTTTCAGAATAGATAGATATTGGGCCTTACTCGATACATATAAAGTTTGGAAGGTCTATCCTAAGTACTGTGGCTCTGACAGTTTTTGAGTTGAAGAACGAGATTCTGACATCGTGCCGAAACAATTGAAAATGTTCTCAAAATTGGGGTGGATGGAATGGGCTACTGTCAAGTCAGCCGTGGTGGTCATTTGACCGAAATTGTTATTCATAAATAAATGACATGAACCAACTTTTTTCAATAAATGTTCAACCTTTGATAAATATCAAGCCGTTTTTTTTTATAGCAAAATTAAATTCAAGCTTTTAAATGGACCAAAAAAGTAAGTCATTAATGAAACGAAAAGAGAAATAGTACAGCAATTGTAGCAAATGTTACACGAACACAATGAGCTCAGCAAAACTGATTACGATTTCGTTGCAGCAGCAGATGCCATCCGATGATCACAGAATTGTCATAGAAACGGAAGAACGACCAGTAGGAACTTATGAACGACAATACAATGCACCTACAGTTAGTGAAATATCAATTGTTGTTGGAATCGCGTAATGCAAAATTTGCAAAATTCTCATATAAGTTTTGATTATGATGAAGATGGGTGAATAGGAGACGCGAAAAGATATGCATTATCATGAAGATTTGATAGATGGCAATTTTAAACGGGTAAAAAGAAGGTCTAAAGGGGGAATAGCAACGAACAGCGTGTTTCTGCTAGTGTGTCTTATAATTATCATAAGCTTACAATGTCTATCAGTAAACACGCAAGGCATTTAAATTATGTGCTTAACAGCTTTAATAAGGCATTTTTCTGATTGGATTCGACATCTGTCGGGAATTCAGACTAAAAGAAGAAAAGTGTAAATGGAAATGAAACCGCAACCATGGTTCTTAATCTAAAAGGAGCTATCGTAGTTTGAGATTTCAAAACCTTTCCATGCTTTATAAAGAATTGATTGTTAACGGAAAAATATATAACTTTATTCTTCAAATTGAATTGAATTCATCAAATATTCTTGACCTTACGCAATAAGCCAAAGCCAAAGTCTTGGCCTTCAGTTCGGTATAACCCTCCCCTTTTCCCCCCACCCTCCTGTGGCTGTGTACCGTCGCACTTCCGCTGCCAGCCAATCAATCAAATGGCCGTCAACGTCGTCTTCGTAGTTGTTGTTGCGGCTTTTATTTATTTTGGCTCATTTTTACGCTTTATGCACTGCGCTGCTTTTTGGCTTTGCTCCGTTTGCTCGGCTCTTCGTCTGCGTCTTCTTGTGTGTTGGCCATTAAATTTGATACCCACTTATTTGGCCAATAAAATTAACCTACCTCAACTTGTTTGGCTTTCATCATACAGGCAAAAAAAAATGGAAGAAGAAAAAGAAAAGTGTGTACAGCAAAGGTGAACCCAAAATGAAGTTATGGTGCCGTGGATTTGTGTGAGTTTGAGAAGCATAGAGAACATGCTCTTTAAGAAATTGAAACATCGTTTTGGGTTTTGGATTTTTCATATCATTTGACTTTTCTAACTTTAAGGTCGAACTTTATATGAGACGTTACCAAGCTTCAGACTTGAAAAGCATAATAAACTGTTAATTACGAAATTTGGAGGCGATCCCATTTAAAACAAAAAAGTTTTTCTCACAAGAACTTCTTTTTCAACCGATCACTCATACAGCAGCTATATGCTATAGTCATCCGAATTTGATAAAACATCGTAGAAATGTGCTAAAGTATATTCAATAAGAATATGCCAATAAAAAGAATGTTTTCATTAAAAACAAAAAAGTTTTCCTCTCTCGAACTAGTTTTTCGACCGATCGTTCCTATGGCAGCTATATGCTATAGTCATCCGATTTTGACCAAACTTTGTAGAATTGTAAAGTAAAAAAGTGTAAGCAATGATAAGGACGTTTTCATTAAAAACAAAAAGTTTTCCTCCTCGAACTAGTTTTTCGACCGATCGTTCTTATGGCAGCTATATGCTATAGTCATCCGATTTCGACCAAGCTTAGTGAAATCATGGGAAAGGATAGTTAACTAAGAAATACGTACTTTGGAGGCGGTTCCATTAAAAACAAAAAAAGTTTTTCTCACTAAAACTAGTTTTTCGAACTATTGTTCCTATGACAGCTATATGCTATAGTCATACGATCCAGCCGGTTCCGACAAATGTGCAGCGTATTTGTACCAAAAGACTTCGTGCAAAGTTTGGTCAGAATAGCTTTAAAACTTACGGAGGAGATAGCATAGAAACAGACAGACGGACGGACGGACAGATGGACGTGGCTAAATCGTCGTGCTGATCAAGAATATATATACTTTATGTGGTCGGAGATGCTTCCTTCAATACTTCGTTACAAACATCCGGACAATTTTATAATACCCTCTGTAAGGATATAATAATTATTATTTTTCCAAATTTTGCATTCGGCAAAAGAAATCGATGTAGCCGTCAAAGATATCACGAGCAGCCAAGTAAAGCCTCAAATGCGGAGCTGCAGTGGCAGTGAGTTAAGTTCTTAAGTTTGGGTACCTGTATCCGTATCGACTAGTTAACGCAACTCTTGTAGACTGACTCCAGTAGCTCGTGTGTCTCGAGCGACCCAAGTAATAATTTTAGACGCTTGGACCCATTGAATCGTCGCACAAGTATCGTTAGCAGTGACTCTCTATTGGGCAGCGAAATATCCAAGGCTCGCAAACGTTTCCGTTCCAATAACAAGTGTCTGCCTGGACGCCCGGAACCCTTTCCAATGCCCATTCCGAGACTTCATCAACACAAACGTCATTCTTAGCCAAGTAATGGTGCTCGCGCCAGACCTGCCCACTTTCGTTCGGGACGTAAAGCTCGTCTAGCGGCAATTGTGTGCGACATATAAGCCACAGTTGCTGGGGAAGAAGACAATGAAGAAGACGGATCAGCCAATCTTAATGGTGAATAGACATAATGAAGAATTTGCAATTAATATGGATTTTACAGACGAAGCCTTTGAGTCGCCAGGAAGTGTCAGTTTCCGCTAGTGTCTGTCACTCTGGCGAGTCCAATGCATTCCGCTTGTAGATTGGAACGGAGCATACATATTTGTATATTTTGTTCAAATTTGTCAGCGTTTCAGTATATTTACATACCTGGGCAATTCAACAAATGTACCCTTGCACATAAAGCCTTAAATTTTTGTGAAATCTATTTTGAATTTAAGGGGGTCTTCTCATTCAAAACCCGTTTTTTGGACCCTTTTTAAAAAAATTCTTATTTGAAAACGCAAAGAATAATTAAAAACTTTTTTTATTTATTGTATTACAAAAGGTTTAAAATAAATAAAAAAAATTTTTTTGCCTCGATACGAGGGCTGTCCAAAAAGTAATGAGACTTCAAAGTTGGTGGTGAAAAAAAAGGTGTCGTCACGGCGGCCACGATTCCGGGTCTCCGGAGCGTCCGAAATGGAAAAAAAACGGGGTTATAATCAGTATAGATGTAATTCTCGGGTGAACCTCAAACTTAATTTTGTGATTTTTTTTGACAAAATGGCGGCCATTCAAAAAAAAAATTTCAATTTCGGGCTTTTTTTTTGTAGTTTAGTGTAAAAAAAAAATAGTACAAAATTTTTTAAAATTATGGTCGAGGTTCACCCGAGAATGGTGACAATTCTGCGTCGATTCCACTTTGTTTCATGAAAATCGGTTCAGTTGAACTGGAGATATCATGGCCGCCAGTTCGAAAAACGTGGTTTCGAGATAAACGCGCTTTAAGTTTGCAGTTGCTTGGGAATTTAGGTCACATTGGGTCACTAAAAGGACTATATCTCCTAAACTAATTCGAGTTTTCGAAAATCCTTTTGGGGGATATTTTTGAATATCCAAGCTATAAATAAATGCAAAAAAAAAAAGTCGAAAAAAAAGTTGCTCAATGAGAAGACCCCCTTAAATTAATATTTTGAAAGAGCATACATTGGGTTCATCGAATCAATAAATAAAAATAGGGGAAAGTTAACTTCGGCTCGGCCGAAGTTTTGTATACCCTTGCAGTTTGTTTTTCTAAATAGAGCTAAGTTCAGACAGGCAAATAATTTGCCCAAATTTTGACGAAATTTTTGCTAAATAGCCATGATGGCAGATGTTGTATGACTTAAAACTCAAGCTTCGGTTCCATTTACAATTAATTTGCTCAAATATGGCCAAAAAGGGCACTATTTAGGCCTTTTTAGCCAAATTTGTACAGAAATTTGTCCAAATTATTTGCCTGTGTGAACTTAGCTTAAGACTACTTTCGGACCTTATTTTTCTATTACTACGTTTATACGCACATCTTTTTTGCAAATAACTATTTAGTAAATGACAAATTATTGCGTATAAACAGAGAGTTAGTTTTTTATATGCAAATAGCTAAGTCTTGAAAACAATTACTGATTAGTAGACTTATTAACAAATAACGTTCAAAGGGTTGCTATGTTAGAAACACAAAGTGAAAACAAGCACTGCAATTGGATCATGGAGGAGACGACGGAACTTCTTGGCCTATTGAAGTTTTTTTCATCGATTTCTGCGCTGAATGTTACCAGATACACAATTATTACCAATTAGGCATCGAATTATAAATTGACGGTTTCAGTGTCAGAGAATTATTCTCATTTGTTGCTCGCGCTCTCCATTTTTTGGCTCCCCGCACTTCCCTTGTCGTCAAGCTAGAAGTTGAGAACGATTGTGTTCTCGGACTCGAGAAGATTTCTTCTATAAAAAACCAAGAAGCAAAAATACTGAAACCAAGAATTCGTTCTCGCCGATTCGTTCTTCATATCTCTGGGTGTGTATGTCCATCCCCAATTTTCTCCAGCAAAGCACAAAAGATTGACTTAATCCCTACTTAAAGCTTAAAATTAAACTAGAATACGCACTGAAAGAAAGCAGTTTGCTGGAGACACATTCCAAAGTTCCTTGTATGATCGATCCATGCTCCCCATCAGCTTTTGCCACTTGCTACAGTAGTTAGTCGAACGATCGGCCGCCGCCTGGCATTTGGGCTCGACACTCACACGCATCGCATCGCAAATAAATTAGCAGCCGCAAAGTGTTGACATTTATTGTCAAGCCAATCCCCCATGTCCCAGAGTCGCGGCAAACTCCGATCCCCAAGCACTTGCAACAAGATACGCGCCACACGTTGCCGCACGCTTTTGGTCAATTTCAATTTATTGCAACAAGTGACAGCGGGCGACACTTGCACAATCGGGTTAAATGTGAACGGCGGGAATGCGACGAGATCAGTCCAAGTCCAAGGTGGTGGCGACTCTTTAATTGGTGCGTTGTTGCTGCCGCCGCCGCCGCTTCCAAGGAATTGACACCGACGACGTCTAAATTGTCGCGCCTTTTATAGTTGGTTGGGTTCGATGGTTAACGCGGTGTCAAGGGCGTGTGCCAGCGCTACTGTTCTCGATTTTTGGAAGTCCTTTCACTCCGGATGATCGTGATGCTCTCTCCCATCAATTAGCTGCCCGTTGCTATTCCGCCCGCCCGGGGCACTTCCACTTCGCGTATAGTTTTATAATTGCCGCCACCTCCTTGTTTTACTTTTTGGTTTTTTTGTTGTACTTTGGGCCCTTCCACTAACCCGAAAATGAGGTTGTAGGCAACCTTGTGTTGACCAGCTCACAGCTCGGAAGTCAGCGAAGCGCAGCGATAAGCAGAAGTCTGTAGTTTTTTTCCTGCAGTTGTCTTCAGTCTTCGCAGGCAGGCTCCTGACCAAATTTAGCCGGCGCAGCCAACTTGCAAGGCAATTAAAATTTTCGCCCTCTCTCTCTTTCAGTGGTGCTGTCCCGCTTTTCTGCCTAAATAAGTCAAGTGTTACAACGACGACGGCGTTGCGGCCAAATGGGCGTATGAAATGCAATTAAATTAAATTTGCAGTTGCAAGTGTCCAAAAAGGAAGGGAAATGGCATGGCATCATCTACTCGCGCAGTAAAAGAGAGAGAGAGAGAGGGGTTAGCGGGGCTGGAGGAGGAGTGGCAGTAGCCCCCCATCTGTGGCCACAGGGAGCAGCCATAAGCAACCTGTCATTTAATGGCCAATGTCAATTTCACATAATTAACATTTAATTGAAAAGTTTAGCTACGACGAGTACATGAGCATTTTGGGGGGCACGTTTTGGATGTGGCAAGGAGGATGGAGGGGTGCGTGTCAGTGCGTAACATATGCGATTTCTGAAATCAACTATTACCCAACCTAAAGAGTACGAAATAAGTTCGAAATGGGCCACAAATTCTAAAAATTATGATTCCAAAGTATTTTAAAACTAAACCTGCTGCTCTTAGCCGGCTCGAGGTCATGTTATGCCTACGCAAACAGAGACACACAACACCACAAATGAGGCTGGTAGATCACACAGCTGTTTCATGAGGGACCAACCTCAATCATCAGTGATCAATGCCTGGCTGTGAGAGGCATCGGTTTTGAACTCACAGCCTGGCATTGATCACTGATGACTGAGGTTAGTCCCTAGAACTAGTTTTTCGACCGATCGATTCTATGGCAGCTATATGCTATAGTCAAGCGATCCGGTCGGTTCCGACAAATGTGCAGCCTATTTGTACCACAAGACTTCGTGCAAAGTTCGGTGAGGATAGCTTTAAAACTGACGGAGAAGATAGCATAAAAACAGACAGACGGACGGACGGACAATCGGACAGACGGACAAGGCTAAATCAACTCAGCTCGTCATGCTGATCAAGAATATATATACTTTACGTGGTCGGATATGCTTCCTTCAATGCGTTACAAACATCCGCACAATTTTATAATACGCTCTGCAAGGATATACATATTGGAGCAATCGGAGCAAAGCAGGCATAGTGCTCCCATTAGTGCTACGTATAGCTGCTCCTGTAGTTTTCTCAAATTGATTCCTAAAAAGCCACAGCCTCCTGTTGATGGGTCTGACCAGCTCCTTTGAAGGGCTTCTTCAGCCCATGTACGGGAATCTTCCCGTACCTGAAGTTCAGCTCGTGCCTTCACCGACGCCAATAGACATGAGGGCTCCGCCTCCCTGGAATTGAGAATTTAGCTGTGTTCGAAGAATTCGAAGATGAGTGATAACATTACCCAGGACACGTTTGGCGATGCATTTAAAATAAAATTATTGGTCAATCATAACGGTTCCTTGTGTTGTTTACAATTTATTTCATACTAGCAAATACCCGTCTTGCGTTGCGGCGACCCCTCTGGTATTTAAAACACAAATCAAATATAAAAATAGGGGAAAGTTAACTTCAGCACGGCCGAAGTTTTGTATACCCTTGCAGTTGGTTTTTCTAAATAAGATACTTTCCGGATCTTACTTTTCTAAGGGAGCTATACTATAAAGATGTCCGATTTGTTATTCTAAATAAGACTACTTTTCGGACCTAACTTTTCTATGGGAGCTATACTATATGGATGTCCGATTTCGAACAAATTTAGTGGAATTTTGGAAAAGCATAACAAACTAACATGTACATTTTTTAAGGCGATTCCATTAAAAACAAAAAAGTTTTTCACA